>SNQJ01S0078870.1:36076-50037 GCA_010110895.2 Picea sitchensis
GACAAAGTGCCAAATGACTTTCCCACATGTGCTAAGGAGGGATAACACATGGGGAGAACCTCCCAAGGTACACAAATCAACAGGAGCATGAGCAATATGACTTCGGTATTGCATCAGAGTGTTGCCATCAATGCCAAAGGGGGATATTTTTTATTAATTGGGTTGGTTTTCATTGATCTCAACCCTTGAAGCAATTCTAGTAGCCCCAACAGTATGATTAAGAGACTTCAGTTTGATTGATGTATAGTGATATGAAGTTTAATATATTTGCAGGTAAGACTATTCTAGATGGATAGTACATGTCATGCCATTTCCGATGATATGTGGAATGTCACATAACTCCTCACGGTTAGAGAGTTATGGCTAGGTGAAGTTGGAGAACCCTCGTGAGTAATCTAGAAGGTCAAAGAAGTCAAATTAATTCTAGAAGCTCCTAGAAGAAGTTGACTAGTTAAGTGGTTGAAACTAGGAGTTAGTCATGGGTTAAGTTGTTGCAATAAGAAAATAATTAAAAATAATTTATTTGCAACTAGAAGTGGAGAATTTACTATTTGTAGCAAAGTGGATTAGAAGTGGGTTAGCCCTAAAAGAAGGAAAGTGGGTTAAGCTGGTTAGAAGGTAACCCCTTGAGGAAGCTACATGGAAGTATAAATAAGAGAGAAATGATCTCCCATTAGCACCTATTGAATATCATTGAATATCTATTTTGTGAAAGGTTATTTGGGAAGATATTATTGATAGAGAAAAGTGCGCAGGAAAAGTGCAGAAAAAAAACTGTGGCAAGAAAAGTGTGGCAGAAAAATTACCGCAGGAAAACTACGGTAGAAAAAGTGCGGCAGAAAAATTGCGGCAAGAAAAGTGCAGCAGAAAAATCACGGCAGGAAAAGTGCGGCAAAACAATCGTGGTAGGAAAAGTGCGGCAAAAAAATGTGGTAGAAAAATCGCGGCATCAGATTCACGGTAGCAAAACACTACAAGAAGAAAAAAGGTATGGTTTTCATATGTGTAGTGTTGAATTTATGAATCTGATTGAGGTTTTTCCTTGTAAATCTGTTGGATTCCCTCTTGGGAGTTTAGGGATTTCTGTAGAGTTGATCTAAGGCAAGTCTATTGAAGTTTAGTATCGGTTCATGTTTGAGGGATTTTTGTTGAGGAATGTTGTTGAAGTTATTAGTACAGATAGAGGTTGTATAATAGTGAGGTTCTAGCACATGGTTTGAGGTACAGACTATGGTATAGTGTTTGAGGTATATGTGATCATATTAGATTGGTTGATGAGTATACAGTGACAGGTTTCTCAGTGACAGATTTGACAGAACAGGTTGTGACAGTGACATACATTTGACACTTATATTTTAGGGAGGTTGGACGGGGCAAGGATAGGTGGTTGTAGCCAAATTTTGGTTGTATCCGGAGAACATAGGGGGTTGTAGCATCCTTCTGGTTATAGCCAGAGAATTGGGGAGTTGGATCTTCCCTCAGGTTGTAGCCTAAAAATAGGGAGTCGAGTCCTCCTTCTAGTTGCATCTCAAAAACAAAGGAAGTTGGTGCTTCCAATGAATGTAATTCTTAAAGACAAATAAGAAAAATCATTACGTGGTTTTCTCCTGCATTGGGTTTCCACGTAAAAAATATTGGTCTATTGTGTATGTGTATGATTGTTCATTTGTTCATGATTTATTTACTCTACGCTTATTGGATGATAATGTTATATTGATCATAAAGATAAATAACACTTGCATGTTGTGGTTAAAAGGATTAAAAATCATTATTATTGATTCGCCCCCCTCTCAGTAATCCAACATATACAGCCTATATGCTTTATATTTTTCATTGTATCCCACAAATGTACATTTTTCACTTCTATCATCAAGCTTTCTCCTCTACTCTTCAGGAACATGAGCATAAGCTACACAACCAAAAACTTTAAAATTAGAAATGTTAGATTTCATACCACTCCAAGCTTCTTGAGGGACTTGATCTTTTACACTGTTGGTTGGTGACAAATTTAAAATATAGACTGAGCATACCACTACTTTACCCTAGTATTCATTTAACAAATTCTTGGCCTTTAGCATGCTTCTGGCCACATTCATTATTGTTTGATTCTTCCTTTCAACTACTCCATTATGTTGTGGAGTGTATCTTGTGGTAAATTGTCTCTTGATTCCATTATTCCTGCAATATGTTGGAAATTCCTTGGATTCATACTCACCTCCTGGATATAATCTGAGTAACTTGATGTACTTCCCACTCTATTTCTCTGTCAAATATTTAAATTCTCTGAATTTTTCAAATGTCTTTGATTTTTGCTTGAGAAAATACACCCATGCTTTCCTACTAAAATCATCAATAAATGTTAGAAAATAAAAGTTGCCTCTTATTGACTGATTTTTCATTGGACCACAAAGGTCTGTATGCACCAGTTCAAGGTGTTTGTTTTCTCTGTAGGAAGCATTGGGAAAACTATCCCTTTGGTGTTTGGACAAAATATAACTCTCACATGAGTTTTTTTGTTCATTTATAATGGGAAAACCTTTGACCATAGACTTCTTTTGTAAAATACTAAGACTACTAAATGGTAAGTGGCCATATCTAAGATTCCACAACCAAGTCTCATGAGCTTGATACATTTTGGGCATATGACTATGACAAACTTACATTTCTCAATATCAAAGGGAACATTATATTTTTGGTCATTTGTGTTGAAGCTATAACTTTCTTACTGGGTGGTTTGTCCAAGATTGTACACTTGGAACCTTCAAAAATGACCTTATAACCATGTTTATTCATCTGGCCTACACCCATTAGGTTATGTCTAAGACCAGGTACATAATAAACATCATGAATATCCTTCTTTTCATCTTGTTTGGTTAATATAGAAATGATACCCTTTCTTGCAACTTTCTTTTGATAATCATCTCCCAATTTAATTTGAGGTGTGACAGAGCTATCTAAACTAGAAAACATATCTTTGTTACATGTCATACGATTGTTGTAGCCATTGTCCAACAACCAAAGATCATTATTGTTGTTTTTCTCTTCTGTAACTCGACATGAAAATAACATTGATTCAGATGTTCCTACTTCAGTGTTGGTAACATTTTCTCTACCCATATTCAGATATGCTTGATTCTTTCTGCATTCACTTTTGTAGTGACCAAACTTATTGCAATAATAGCACTAGATCCTTGATTTTTCAGTCCATCTTGGATGATTAAAATTTTTGCCTCTCCCCCTTTGGTTCTGAGAGTGTCTCTGTGTCTTTTCTGAACATTTTGAAGTTCATCTCTCTCATGTTTGAGAGAGACCTCTTCCTTGTATTCCTATGCTTCTATTCCCTCGACCTTTGCCTCTGCTTATGGAGGCTTGAGACTGAAATGCATTCTCCAAAGATTCATTATTTCAACTAAACCTACTTTCATGGGTTAACATAGATCCCATGAGTTCTTCAACTGTCAATTGTGATAGGTATTATGACTCTTCTATGGTGACTACGACCATATTAAATTTATCAGGAAGGCTTCGAAGTACCTTCTCAACAAACTTTTTCTCTTGAATGTCTTCTCCATGGGTGTGTAATTGATTCACGATGCTCGTGAAATGGTTCATAAAATGATCCACAGAATACGAATCCTTCATTTGAAAAGTCTCGAAACTCTTCCTGAGTGTCTGCAACTTTGCATTTTTTAATTTGTCAGTGCCCTGATAAGCTATTTCAAGAGTATCCCATGCATGTTTGGCATAATCTATTGCTGCGACTTTGGGTAAAATATATTCCTCTAAACCCTGTTGAATTATCCATATGGATTTGTTATCCTTGTTCCTGGGTTCTTCGAGGGCATTTATCTACACATTTTACATTCTTGTAGATCCATCGGATCTAGTTCCCTAAATCCATTAACTACTACTTCCCAACAATATTCAGACAGAAGGAAAATGTTCATCTTAATAGACCATACACCGTAGTTCTTACCCATTAAAACTGGACCTCGTGTGAGCGTTGGATTGTTTTTAAATGCCATGAATCTCTTATTGATAGTCGTTTCTCTCTTTTCTGGCTTAGATATTGACGAAATCCTTCTCCTTTGTCGGAAAGGGAAAAAAACCATTTTTTTTTGTTTTGCTTGGACGCTCCCTGTCCAGAGTTGGACGCTCCTTGTCCACGCCTAGACACACGTCTAAAACCCAGAAAAAAAAAAATGTGGAGTCTTGGTTATGGACACGCCCTGTACACTATCGTGGGAGCGTTCGTCTTCTTTGGGATGCCCTGTATACGCGGGAAAGGGAGCATCCCTCTCCAAAACCAAATTTTTTTAAGAGTTTTTCCCTCAACCTTTTGCACCAAAACTTGCGAAAGATTCTCCTCTTCCTACTTTGACTTAACCAAGCCCAGAAAATTATTTCCAAAAGCCTATAAATGCTCTCCAATCTTCAAAAGGTCTTAGTCTAGCTTGGATAGCATGTTCAAGTTTGAGCAGAGACAAACATTCACAAAACAGAGCATGCATACACACAAAACCAACTATGGAGTTGTTCAACTCTTCTCCATATTCACATAAAGATGAAATTGCAAAATACATGATAAGAGATAATTCTCTAAAACACTCCATCCTTCACCTATCTAATAAATTCAAACTTACCTATCTTGTTTGTGCATTTAATATGCCTATCCTCTATCAGATTTGGTCAAACAAGTAATGGAGGAATTACTCCACTTAACACTTTCGACGTGCGCCAAGCCTATAAATTCATGAATTTATTCCCTCAAATGGGGCATCTTGGAGGATCATATTGAAGCATTGTGATTATCTAAAGAGCACCAACCTTTAATAATACCATCTGGTAAAGTACCAGATTGTTGTTGAAATATTTGTTAAAGATACTTCACACACACCTAGGATTTATTTTTCCTAACGTTTTCCCTATGTTTATTAGTCATTATTCAGTCTCCTATACTTTAGGGAGAATAATCATTTTCCCACATTCTAGGAGAATATTCTCTTTAGTTCACACTTCAGTTTGATCAGTTGAGTGGAGTCTTAATGCCACATTGGTTTAATCACCATCCAGTATTAGGATCATCACCTTCTAATGCATATTATCCTTTGGATTATCACCATACTAGCCCATTACTCATGATTCCTTGATCTCCTCCTCACTTCACTATGTTTCAGTCATTTAACTAAAGACTGAGAGACTAGTTAACTCAGACTAGGTGGAAGTTTACTCCCGTAACTTTCTGTGTGTGTCCAGATCACTCTAGACCACCACTATGGTGCATTGGCTTCTCCTCTAGTGTGCATTAGTTGAGTTTTATAGAGTATATCATGTGTAAATCATCATTCATTCATTTAATTAATGAAAATTCTTTGATTCCCACTCTCTTGTTTCCATATTTTCTCATTTCTCTGCAACTGTGTATGTATTTTTTCTAGCTAGTTACTATCTGTGCAGGTTCATCCACATTTACATGGTATCATAGCCAACAAATTGCTAGGAAAAAGACACACCATATTCTTTTTGCAGGTACTGAAGACTGAAGATAGCAAGAAAAATGGAATTTCCAAAAGAATTCATTCTTACACCATACAATTGCTTTGCATGGAAGCACAAGTTGATAATGCATATTCGAAGCAGAGGATTATACAGTTTAACCATGGACACAGAGACCAAACCCACATCAGCCAAATAAAAATCCAAGTATCTGACTCGTATGGATGAAGCATTTGGAACTATTTGCAGTCTCATTTCTCCCGAGATCCTCTTTCACATATCCTCCTGTAAAAATCCCAATGATGTCTAGACCAGCATAGAATAACTTTTTGGAAAATAGGATGAGATGAGGGGACATATACTTGAGGTGGAATTGCTCACCTTGGATCCAAAAACCTTCAACAATATCCAAGATTTCTTTACCAAATATAAGGATTTGTTGTCGCAACTCAAGGATTTCGGGGTTGATAAATATGAGGAGAAACAAATGGTTCTTACCATTCTTTCCAAACTTGGTTCAGAATACTCAGTGTTTGTATCCACATTTCATTCAATTAGGCTCACCTATGGAGCCACCTAGAATATGCCCTATCTTGAGGTATTTATTGAGTCTCTGACGCAAGAGCAGAACAAGCTCATCAACATGGGAAAAATCAAAGGCCCAAAGGTGCATGCACTTGCTGTGAAATATGGTAGCAGTCACAAAAATCATAAATCTAAAAACCAAGACAAAAGGAAGGCACATGCAAATCCAAAGAAGGAAGTGAACTCAAAACCATTCAATGACTCCTCTGGATCCAAAGGTGGAAAGGGAAGAAATGCACTTACTGTCATAAAGGATTCCATTCAGAATCTACATGTATGCAAAAACATATAGCTAAAATGGCCCAAATAATTCAACAAAACAACCTTGGAGATCGCATCCCCGAGGGTGCCAAGAAGAAGAAGCCAAAAGATCAAAATCCCAAGAAAGGTAATTCTAACCATGCTTTGATTGCCATTAACTCCTCTCCCAATGCTTGGATTGTAGATTCAGGAGCATAACACCACGTGGCAGCCACAAAATAATTCTATTCTTCATTGGACACATGAAAAGTTCCTCCTATTCTGATGGGGGACAACTCTCAGGTCGAGATCACTAGAAAAGGGAGAATTCAACTCACAAATGGAAGCTTTGAGAATATGCTACACATTCCCAAACTCTCCATCAATCTTCTCTTCGTATATTAGATGAAAAAATCCATCATCGAGAAGAGAGTGGTATTCACACCTGATGTTATGGATATATATGACATGCAAACCAATTCCAAGGTTGCTACTGGTGAGGTAAATCATCAATCTAGACTCTACACATTTTTTGAATTTATTGAACCAGATTTTGCATTACTGCTTACCCATGCTGATGAAAGAAATAAGATATGGCACGAAAGGTTTGGGCATATATATTTTAGATATATGCAAAATCTTAGCAAGAAGGGAATGGTTGAAGTTCTACCTAACATCCACTTCTCCAAACGAATTTGTGAGGGATGTGTTCTTGGAAAACACCCTCAAGAGAAATTTGACAAAGGAAAGACTCAAAAGGCTTAATTTCCTTTGGATCTTATCCATAGTGACCTCAAGGGCCCTTTTCCACATCCATCAATTATTAAAGAAAGGTACGTGCTCATTTTTGTTGATGATTTCTCATGCTTCACATGGACTTTCTTTCTCGAGAAAAAATCAGAGGTCTTTAAACACCTCAAATATTTCAAATCCCTTGTTGAGACACAGTCAGAAAATAAGATTAAATTCCTCCAAATAGATAATGGGGGGGAGTATGTCAAACATAAGATACAGAATCTTTATCTTTTTTTCGGGATTTAGTTGCAGTACACGATTCCTTATACTCTGTAGCAAAACAAAGTGGCTGAGCAGAAAAATAGGTCCCCGAAAGAGATGGCATCATACATGTTGCATGCAAAGTCACTTCCACAAAGATTATGGGATGAAGAACTTAATTGTGAAATCTACATCCAAAATTGATCTCCCCATAGATCTTTCAACGATAAAACCCCCTTCGAGGCTTGGAGCAGCCTCAAATCGGAAGTGACCCACTTCTGTATATTTGGTTCTCATGCATAGGCCAGGATTCCCTCTCAGAAGAGGAAGGTACTTGATCCATAGAGTACATAGTCTATTTTTGTTGGATACCCTGACGGTGTGAAGGGATACAGACTCGTTGATCTCTCCACAGACCAGTGCATCATTGAGTGTAGTGTCCAATTCAAGGAAAGTATCTCACATGTACCTCAGGAGCCACATGCAGACACTTTTGTTCTTCCACCTATCAGAGATTATGAGCATGCACATGCTAACTCTTCTTCATATGGGAGTTATGATTCAGAGGATTTAGATGATTCAGATATAGATTCAATACAATTAGATGTAGAGTCAATGCATGCAGATGCAGATCCAGAGCCAGAGTCGAGGCCCAAGTGGGCCAAGACTACACTTCAAGATGTAGAAGATATTTTTGGGGATCCAACTGATACCAAGAGGACTCGATTTGATTTCGAGGATCATCCTCTTGCACTCATTGCCACTTAACCGATGCCACCCGTGCATCTTTTCTTGGTTCAGTCTTCAGATCCACAGTCCTATGGTGAGGTTGTCTGGAATCCCTTTTGGGAATTCGCCATGCAGGAGGAGTACAACTCCCTCCTCGAGAAATAGAATTGGGATTTGGTTCCCCTTCCTATAGGAAGGAAACTTGTCAGGTGCATATGGTTCTACAAGACCAAGAGTGCAGCGGATGGACAGGTTAGCAGATACAATGCTAGGCTAGTTTCCAAAGGATTTCAGCATGTGCACGACATTGACTATGAAGAGACCTTCACTCCAGTAGAGAATATGGATTCCATATGTTTGGCACTTTCCATTGCAATAGCCAAGGGATGGGAAGTCCATCAGATTGTAGTGAAGAATGCATTTCTTCATAGAGATCTCTCTGAAGAGATCTACATGGAGCATCCCCAAGGCTTCATGCAGGATTCATCTTTGGTATGTTGACTAAAGAAGTCTATTTATGGCCTCAAGTTGGCCCCGAGGGAATGGTATTCCAATATGGACTCCTACCTTCTCTCACATAACCTTGTACATTGTAAATTAGACCTGAATGTTTACATGCTCAAGACAGTTGATTCACTTCTACTCCTAGTTTTGTATGTTGATGATTTGTTGATCATTGGTTGCTCGACTTTAGCGATTGTTGCAGTCAAGAGGATTTTTCATGACAGGTTCTTGATGAAGTACATGGGTTCGCTACATTTATTCCTTGGACTTGAGATCAGTAAAGATGCATCAGGAATCAAATTGTCTCAGGCCAAGTATGCATGAGATATCCTCGAGAGATTTCACATGATAGACTGCAAGTCTGCCCCGATTCCGTTCCTATCAAGATTCAGACTTGAGGATGGAGGGGACACTCCACTAGTGGACAACACACTTTACAGAACGCTAGTGGGGAGCTTGTTGTATCTCACACACTCTAGACAAGACCTCTCCTATGTAGTTGGAGCAGTCTCCAGGTTCATGTTGTTGATGATTGCAACTATGTGAGACATTCTCTAGCTTACAAACCTATGAGATGTGGATCATTGCAACTATGTGAGTCTTTATCCAGCTTACAAACCTGAGAGAAATCCCCTAATAAGGGTACGTGGTTCCTACCTGAGATAGATCTAGAACGTAGATATGACCTCCTCCATTCAGAGAGTTGAGAATAACTCCAGATGATTGTCCAGTGGGAAAGACAATCTGTTGAGTTAGATGTGCCTGTGGATGAGCACAAGGTGAACGTGTGAAATCCCAAAGTGTTGGGTGCATCATCATGAGAACATAAATGAAGATGATGTGTTGGCCTCCTATGACTAGCAGAGTTGACGAGAAACTCCAGATGATTCTCCTGTGTGAGGCAGTGAGAAAGAAGATCTGTTGAGTGGATGTTCCTGTGGATGAGCACAGGTGAACGTGTGAATATATGGTTCTTCTGTGTAATGCAATGAGACAAATATATGGAAATCCCTATGGATGTGGCCCTAGTGGGTGTATCAGATCCTTTTCTATATTTATTAAGAGTCAGACCTTCCTGTAACCCTAATTGTAATGTAAAGGGTACAGGTCAACCCCACCTTGATGTGACTGGTAATTAATGTAAAAGATAATTAATCTGGTTAATATTAACTATATTATAAGCTAGTGAGGTTGGCCCTGTTGTGCCAATAGACACTTATGTTGATAGGTTCAAGTTAGTATAACTAAAGGTAAATTCC
Source organism: Picea sitchensis (assembly GCA_010110895.2). Taxonomy (NCBI): domain Eukaryota; kingdom Viridiplantae; phylum Streptophyta; class Pinopsida; order Pinales; family Pinaceae; genus Picea; species Picea sitchensis. Next base: position 45,886 of record SNQJ01S0078870.1, read on the forward strand.
CCATTGAGGAAACACATCTTTCATGTGAGTCTGGAAATTTCAGCAAGTACACTTCTTTGGGAAAAGTGCGCACCTCTCTTGGGTGATAGATTTATAGGGTTTGAGCACCCCTCTTGTGTGTTAGGTTTTATCTTGGTGGTGAAGGTATTTCTCTTTAGGAATATAGCAAAGTATTTGGCTGGGTTTTATTCCCTTGTTGAGAAGGGTTTCCAGAGATACTTCTTGTGTTCTTTTGCATGGTACTTCTTCTTGTGATCTTGGTTGCTGCAACATTTATGGTTATTGTTAAATGATAAAAATGGAATGAACTTAATGATTAACCTATATTATTCAAAAATCAACATGGTATCATAGCATAGGTCTTGAAAGAACCCATTGCACAAGCATCCATCAAGTCTCAGCTCACTTTTTGCAGACCTGCACGGCCCTTCTAGGGTTTCCAGAAAATTTTGTACACCCTTCCTTTCAGTGGTGATTCATCCCTTAATACTTGTACATTGGGGATACTTTTGGAATAAAAGAGTATGGCATATTCCAACACATCTCCATAAGCTCTCAAAAAAAAAATCTGGGAAATTTTGATTTTTGGCCCTAGGGTTTCTAGGGTGCTGAAATTTCCTACAAAATATTAATTCTAGATTTTTGGAGAAACGTTCTCCTGAATTAGCAAGTATCTTTGTGACACTATCAAAATAATTGTTGGTTATAATAATTCCAATATAATCCAAGGTTTCTAATTCAACCTAATCATTAGGTTTTCAAAATCCTGTTGGCGAGAATTTGAAGAAACCAATCAAATGAAGAACAGAGCATTAGTAGAAGATAGGCTTGATGGAGCAAGCAACTTCAGCTCCCAGAAATCAAGGCTTCAAGTCACTCTTGAATAATATGATCTCTTGGATGTGGTAACTAAAACCCTACCATCCACAGCTACAGATATGGAGAAGAAGATAAGAAAGGAAGAAGATGTCAAAGCAAGAAAAATAATCATCTACTCAGTAAGAGACCACCTCTTACCTCAGATTTCCAACCTAAAGACTTCCTATGATAGGTATGAAGCTTTAAAAGGAATGTTTGAAAGTGAAAACACCCTCATAGATCTTACCTTAAAGAGCCAACTTCAAAGTACCAATATGATGAAGAGTGACTCAATTGCCATCTTCTTTATGAAGATATCAAAGATTAAAGAACAACTAGAGACCATCGAGGAAATCATGTCTGATAGAGAACTTGTCTTAACTAGTCTCCAGAATCTTCCAAAATCGTGGGAGCCTTTCCTTCAGAGTATCATTGGAAGAGAAGCTCTACCAACCTTTGATTGTCTATGGACATATTGTACTCAAGAAGAACTTAGACTTAGAAATAGAGGAATGGAAGATTCCTCAGAAGAAAATCATGCTCTTTCACTTCATACAAAGAAGGGAGGAAAATTCAAAAGAAATTGTAGGCAAACATTTAAAGGTGAAAATTCGTCATCAAATCCAGGTTATCAAAGAAGAGATGTTTCAGAAATTCGGTGCTTCAGATGTGACAATTATGGACATTATGCAAGAAACTTTCCAACCAGGAAGAAGGGAAGACAATATGCTTCCACCATTGACATTGATCGAGACCCATCTCAAAAAAATGAAGAAAAGAGAAAGGAGAAGTACTTCCTCTAAAACTAAAGCATGACTACAAACCAGGTAAAACAAATTGATTTCAAATTTTGTAGTTGATTTATTTTTTTTAATAAATCCCTAGTATGGGAGCCCTCAAAGAATTGGACCATTATCCCCAGTACGGGAGTCCAAACCTTGTTTGACTGATTTTTATACGAGACAGTCAGAGATGTTGTCCTTAAAGAAGAGATACCCATTCAAACAAACCCAGAGAATATCATATGGAGATTAACAATGAAACAATACCTTCTCCCCCCTCAGCAGTTCAGAGGGAGACAGACATTATTCCAGTTGATCCAGTTTCTTCAGTTAATATGTTCAGACATATTGCAGTAGGAAATAAATGACCTACCTAGACTCACTCTGCAAGAGGCAGAGAAACATACAAGCCTATCAAGGCACATCCCGAGAAAAAAAAAAATTTGAGCTATCCTTCAGTCATGATCCACTTCATTGATGTTGAGCCTCCTTGTCTTAGAGAAGCAACATGAGAACATGTATAGAAAGATTCCATAATAGAAGAATACCGGTATATCTTAAAGAATGATCCATAATATATTATTCAGGGACCAAAATGGAAGTCTGTGGTAACTTCCAAGTGGATCTATGAGATCAATCATGCAGTTGATGGAAGTGTCGAGAAATACAAAATGAAATCTATAGCCAGAGGTTTCTTACAAATAGAGGGAGTTGTCTATGATGAGGCACTTGATCCAGTAAAACCTGATACACTTCCATCTGTACTACCATCCATGAGTTGGAAACTATATATGATCCAGTTGGAAAATGTGGGTGGCCATCGATATCCACTGTGCAAATCTGCAACAACCAAAGTATGAAAAAGATGGCCCTAACAAACAATCTTATGAAAACCATTCCAAGCCACAGGAAAAGAAGGGTCACGGGAAGACAAAGAAGTACACCAGAAAATGGTGCAATTTCCACAAAATCCCCTGGCACAACACCGATGAATGTCGCTCAAAACAAACATTGGTGGCCGATATCAAAGACAAGGAGATGAACCCTGATTCAGAATATGATTCTGAAAATACTGGTAAAAGACAGATCATCGACGTAGACCCCACTGCTATTGTCACGACCAAAACAATTCAACCAGAAGAACCAACAGATCCTGAAGAGGGGGAGCGCATTTTTCATTCACAGATGTGGGTGAAGGGGACCCCGCTGCATTTTATTGTTGATAGAGGAAGCCAGAAGAACCTCATCTTAGCAGAGGTCATCAAACAGTTGGGATTATCAACAAAACCACACCTGTAGCCATACAACATCCAGTGGCTTCGCCAAGGACGAGATCTTCGTGTCATCCAACAATGTCGATTGTCATACGGCATCCAGCCCTTCAAGGATGAGGTATTATGTGATGTTTCCCCATTGTATGTTTGTGATGTTCTCTTGGTCCAACCATATATGTGGAAGCGCCATGTTGTTTATGAGTCCCGACCCCAAAGTGTCATTGTTTCTCTGGGGGGTCATCTCTACAGAATACCAGAGGTAGTTCCGACTATTGTTTCACCTAAAAAGTGTCACAAGGAAGTATCTCATACTACAAAGTTCAGCTTCTTCACAATCTGTTCAAAAGGTGAAAAAAAGGATACTGCAACCACTACAGCCTTAGGCCAAGCACCTTCTATCCAACAAAACCAGATCGACAAGATTGTAGCAAAGTGTAAAGATTCCTTCTGCACAAAATAATATCATGTATTCAAATTGGTTAAAAAGGTCCTGTTGTCGAAAGAGTCGACTCTAGGTTGTAATAGAGCCAAGCCTTAGCACATTTTAAATGAAATAATACATTATCACTAGGAACTTGACTTTGGTTTCATGTAAGTAAATTCTGAGATAACCACGAACCACTTTTTATTAGACACTTTCCCTTCCAACCTGAGAGGGATCTCTCAAATATATGTCACGATAAGATATTCAATAAGATTAACAATGGGCAGATCTGTGGGTAACAGAAAGTTTTGAGGTTTTTAGGGTTGGTGGTTTGGACCGAGAGGTATTCCATTGGGCATGGAGTCAAATGATCAAGAAAATAATAATATTTTTTCAACAATGGAAATCCATGGAACAGAGGCGAGGTATAATCTTATTACAGAGAGAAGGATTTATAAAAGTATGGCAGCAGAATAGAGAGAAAACATATCAAAATGCAAGGAGCACTTAGCAATGAGTGAATTCCAAGCATAAATTAGTGGAAAGAGATGGTTGGGACAGTGCATCTATCCAAGGATGAATTATGAACCTTCATATCTCTAGAATAAACAACCTATAACATTTCCTGCAATAGATCATCTAACAAACGGATGAATTCCATTACAAACACAGTCACAAATCGAGAAGAAAATGGAAATAAAACCAAGTGAAATGATGTGAAAATGAAGCAATTAGACATTCTTTGCAAACAACATCACAAGAATATATGATATAGAACTAAAATGCCCTGCACTCTTTTATTAAACATGAAAAT
>SNQJ01S0078871.1:24141-42337 GCA_010110895.2 Picea sitchensis
ATATATATATATATATATATATATATATATATATATATATAAACACTACAAATGCAATGGAACAACTCACTTAGCCTATAAATGTATATAACTAGTAGAGTCCAAAAATGTTTTTTATGCAAGCAACGACATAGGTTCAAGATCTTTATAAAGCTTTGATACCATGTTTGAAAAATAGGGTATTTCAGCATAGGTCAAACTCCTTAAGAAATCACTCACATAAATAGATCAAATATTAGTACACCAAATGCTCTTTAAATAGATATGATAGACCAACCAGGTGTTACACCATGAATCAATATAGTTGTTAGTATCTAGGAGAATATGAATCATCCGATCACTTTATGTCTAGAACATATTGTGACTATTGGATTAAATAACTACAAATGCATACTAATTCACACTAAGGAAAAACACTAAAGAAACACACTTTACCTAAAGACACATTAGACCAAGTTCATCTTATGTAATTCCTAAATGTTTAAATATCCTAACACTCTATGACTAAATGAAGATTAACCCAACAATTTTCATAACAATAGATGTTTTTCATATATATGTTACAAAGTGTTAAACATAATTTTTTTTAACAATGTATCCACCCCAAATTCCCTTCAACATTTCCTTTTCCAATTTCAAAAATGTGTTATTATAAATAAATATAAAGTTAATAAACAACAAAGTCAAACTCCTTCTTTGATATTTTGGGGAAGTCAAATTCTCTTTAAAAACTTTGACTATAAAATTTTGTTCCAAAAATTGTGAGATTATTTTAAAATGATACTAAAATTTCTAACAAATAAACCTTTTATCATCCAAAAATATATACTCATAAAAGAAATTAACATATTAACTTATTCATAACTAATTTGTAAAACAAAGTTTTTAACAAAAATATATATTCATAAATAAAACATTTTTCCATCCAAAAATATATACTCATAAAAGAAATTAACATATTAACTTACTCATAACTAATTTGTAAAACAAAATTTGTAAACCAAGTCTTTTGACGTTTATCTTTGTGATATGGAATTTATGGTTGTTGAAATGAAAATGGTCTAATCGTGTAAAAAAAAGGGTAACTCTTAAAATTATAAAAAATCCCAATTTCATATGTACACTTCTAGAACCTAAACATGTAATGGGTAAAAGTATAAATCCACGCCAAAGTTCAAGTCTAGTCATTTGAATTTAATTTGATACTATACCAAAGCCGTAGTGTAATCATTTGAATTTAATTTGATAGTACCACAGCCATAGTGTAATCATTTGAATTTAATTTTGTAATAATTAATTAAATTATTATAGTATAGTATACATTAATATATTTATGTTATTTATAGTTATGATTATAAAAAAAATCACGATCATAGTCAATCATTATTTTTAATAATATATTATTAATGAAATGACATAGTCATAATCATAAAAAAACCTATAATCATAGTCAATCATCATTTTGAATAAATATATAAATACTTAAATAATATATTATTAATGCATTATTTTATTAGTATATTAATACTTCATAAATATATTAATTAATTAATAAAATAGACCATTAATATATTAATACTTTAATATGTTACATTATATATTAATGTATTAATATATCCTTACTTTTTTAATGTATCGATAATGTTACATTACATTATGAATATATTAAGAGTTTAATATATTACATTATAAGTTAATGTATTAATACATTACATTTTTACATTCTTATTACATATTACAATAATGTATTATATTACATTAATAAATTATTAATTTATATACATTCATGCATTAATATAATAATAAATTATTATTATATATAGTTCTTGAGGTGTAGGACAGTCGGTGACAAAGTGTGTTGTTAAGTCACTCCGTGTTGAAAAGTCATCAGTTCGAAACCCCTGCGGGGACAAAAAATCCAACCATGTTAAGGGTTGGTGTGGCTCAGGCTGGGTGTGATCCCCACCACAGGTTAATCCCGATGCCAACGGGTTCGGCCACATTAACAAACAAAAAAAATAATGATCTTCTCCAACTTATATCACAACCACTTTATAAAAGTAGTTAATATATGATGGAAGCTATTTTATACAATTCCAATTTAATGGAGTTGATCTGTTATATCAACCACTTTATAAATAAAAGTGGTTACTACTAGTTTATGTGTATTCAAGTGAAGAAAATAATTAAATTTATCTGATAATTATTATTGAAATTTGGTTATGTGATTATTAATTTTATTATAATTATTTATATTTTATTTTGGATTTGTTCAATAATTATTATTGAAAATAAATTATATAATTATTAATAAAATTGTAATTTTTATTATTTTAATTTTATTTTAATTTTTTTTTTAAATTATAAGATTATAAAATCTTAATAATTAATATTTATCATTTTAATAAATTTTTAAAATAACTAATAAAAGAGCTTTAAAATATGAAAAAATAAATAAAATGTTTAAACGAATCTATTTTTGAGGTGCCGAGAAATCCGGGATGGTGGAGAGAGAGGAAGCTAATTATGTAGACCCGCGGGCGAAGAAGAATACGCGGTGCCTCTTTGAACTTTCAAAGAAGTCACTGCTTCTGGTCAAGTCGACGCAGTGTTATACACGCAGTTCGACTTTCACACAAGCAAACATATGATGTTGACGTGCGATGGTTTCCATCTTTTTCGAAGCTTCCTTTTGGTCATCTGGTCAAGTCGACGCAGTGTTATACACGCAGTTCGACTTTCACACAAACAAACATATGATGTTGACGTGCGATGGTTTCCATCTTTTTCGAAGTTTCCTTTGGGTCATCAATTTCCTGAAGGTGAAACCATAAATCATTATCATAATCATCATAAAATTTTAATAATCATCGAACTTGACGTGCGAGGAAAACTGCAATCGAACTTGGACACACACAAACAAATGTCGTTTGGTTTGGACGTCTGGGTGCGGATAAGGTTGATTTGCTTTGGTTGGGTGTGGGCTCCGGAGAGGTTTGGAATTTGGACTTCTGGGTGCGGTTCATGGATAATGTTGATTAAAAAAAATTGATTTGATATTTGAAGGAATTGTACATTGTACATTGTAAAACTTTGATTTATAAAATTATAATAGTAGTGTATATTTCATTTTAAATTTTTAGATTTGAAGTTTAAATGAGAAATAAATAATTTGTATGTTTTAGTTAGAAGTAATTAATGATATAAATTTAAATAAAATTGTAATTTTATGTTGTTTAAATTGTATTTTTGAATACATAAATAGATTTAGTATGGAAATTATAAATTCATAATCTTAGAAAAAGGTGAAAAGCAAGTATTATTCATCTTCAAGGGGTGCTTCTGCAAAAAATTGGTATCAAAGCCAATCGAGATTCCATGGATTTTCCCTCTAGTTCTAATACTTCTCGTTCTATGTCTTATAAAGAAAAGAAACATAAATCAATAAAAGAAAGTGAGAATGCTAAAAATGAGTAAAGTATATAGAGAAGAAAAGCCTCTCCCTAGGTGGCAACTTTCTAAGTTATCTGCTAAAGATATTTATGATGATATGCCTATGTTTCAACTAGGTGCATCTTTTCAATTTAAAATCATTGAAACGGTATATGAAGTCCAACAAAATGCATCTGATTATTGTATTATCCCTACCTTAGACCCTAAAGAAATTAGGATTGAAGCCAAAAAAGTCAGAGCAAACTTCTTACATCTCAGATGTATGAGAATAAACATTGAACCTCTGCACATAGTTGGTATACATGCCTTCGCTCTTATTGTTGTGCTTGATAATCATTTCAACAAATTTATCCATGCTCTCATAGGAGGGGTACAAGGTGATCTTTCTAGAGGCCCTATCTGGTTTGACTGTCATCCAAATTTTAGAGTCTCTGTCATTGACCCAAACCTCAAAGATATGTTGCAAGTTAAGGTTCTCACCAAAGGATATGATATGAAGCCTAGTTCTGAAAATATTGCAATCCATTATAAGTTGACACTCAAATATACTAACACTCTATGTCCAGTAGTTTTGCATGCACTTGATAGATATTCAGAGAGTTATACCTTAGTATATACCTCTGCAGACAATGCCAAACTTGTTCCCCAAGCCATTTCATGGGAATAATTAGATTTTCCTACTGAATGGGTAGTGCAGGATCATAAGCCCTCACCCCAAATTACTCTCAATACTACATATATTGCAGAAGATCATACTCAAGCAGTTATCAATTTTCTCCAAGAAGGTCTGACTCTTCTAAGTCATCATATCCTACATTACATACAACCAGACATGAATGTTCTCACACTCCCATTTTTCAATGGCCACCCATTCCATGACTCATCCAATGCCCTGTATGCTCTACTCTTGTCTCTAACTAGTCTTCTCGGAGAAGCCAACGTGGTGAAGTATTTTTAAACTTTCCATCTACATCTTCTTTTTCTCCAAATTTTGAAGGCATAGATCCACCCATTTGTACTCATGAACCCATCTGGATGGAACCACCTTCTATTCTTCTAAGACAATGTCCTCTATGCATTAAGATGGTAAATACCCAACCTCGAGTATGCTCTCCTATACATAAAAACCATAATCCCAGAAGTGATTATCCTCCGGCCTCGATTTCAAAGGAAAGTTGTCCTCATCCAAAGTGTTCTAATACATCAGACATAGATTTTCCACATGAAATCCATGTCTTAATGATGCATCATATTCATGAGTTAGAAACAGATGATCCTAGACTCAGAGAAATATTTAGCTACTGTAGACCACCATGAACTCCAAGATATGGATTAGGGTATATTGAACAAACATATGCAATAATTCCATCTGCAGATTTGAAAATCCATTACCCACAGGACTACAATAACCATCATTCCCATAAATGCACAAATTATTTTCCCTTATGAATGGATGTCCTAGAAGAAGAGTAAACATAGACTGGATTAAGAGAATGTTAAATTGGGATGTGTTTACTCATCCCCAAGCCAAAGAATTTAATTACGTTGAAAGGCATACACCTATTAGAAATGGGCACATTTAATCATCTTTTAACCATAAATTCCAATCATATGGTTATCAATTGAAGATGATGGCATATTCTTTGTCATCCTTCCAAATAAATGAATGAAATTTCATATTCATAACTTTCTTGCATTTTTTAGGGCGTCAGTTAACATGTTTACTTTTTAATATTTACTTAATATGATTAAAAAATTACCGTGTGACCATCTAATTGCCACGTTCAAATGATTGGAAAACGTAGTTTCAACCGCTTCATATTCTTCGTTCCTGGCTGGCGTAATGTGAATTCCATCCATCATAATATAGTCAATCGCATGGATTCTGGCAACACAAATGAAAGAACCAAGAAAGAGTAATTGCACTGTGTCAATTAGGGTTTTCTTTAACTACCGTATTTTTACTGCGCTGAGAATTTTACCAGCCAAAACCTTTCGACGTTCACCAGCCACGAGTTTGTGGATCTGCTAGTGCAGTTTGTGACTATGCTAGTGCTATTACTTATGTAGAACTAAAGAAAGAATTATTTGAGCAATGACAAACATATATGTCAATAAAGGATTTGTGGATATCCTTTTATGAATGGTACATACTTTCCCAAAAGGAAGCAATTCAAATGATGACAACCAAAAAAAGTGTTAGTACCAAACACAAATGGAAAGCCTTAGATGGACAAACAACTGAGACCGATTTTCCTTTTCCCCCTTTTAAGGGGATCATTCTAGTAGAAGAGGAAAAACAAACTAAGGCTACTCCCCTCATCATTCACAAGGAAGAATTTAAGCAAACAAATTCAGAGAAAAGACTCCAAAGTGTGTCTAAATAGTTAAATTGGACAAATACTTCTTTAAAAGGGATGGCAACATATACTTTTGTAACCAATGACTATGCTAGAAAGCAACAAATAAATCAACTTCAAGTCTCTACAAATTAAGTTGCTTTCAATATAAACTCTGTCAATTCCCGAGTCTTTAAAATAAAAAAACACTTTAGAAAGTGAAAAGGTCTCCTCAAAAAAAAAAACCCATGAAAAACTAATAAAAGAATTAGGTGAAGCTTTTAAGAACATAGGAGAATGTATTATTAAAATATCAGAAAAATCTAATAGTTTTTACTTATTTCCACAAAAGGTCTCATCAATAAACTATATTGTCTGCATTCTTGAAGAAACTCATTTAAAGAAAAAGTTTCAAATAATTAGAAGAATCATCCTCAACTCATCTTCTGGTTAAAAAAATTATAACATTTAGATTATAAAATCTTAATAATTAATATTACCATTTTAAAATTTTCAAGCAAATTTTAAAAATACAAAATAAAAAAACTTTAGAATATGAATAAGTAAATAAAATGTTTAAGCGAATCTATTTTTTCGGTGCCGAGAAATCCCGGGATGGTGGAGAGAGATGAAGCTAATTATGTAGACCCGGGGGCGAAGAAGAATACACGGTGCATCTTTGAACTTTCAAAGAAGTGACTGCTTCTGGTCAAGTCGACGCAGTGTTATACATTTTTTTTTAATTAACAGTATCCTTTATTAATTCGAGTGTTTTCTCACATTTTTACACGTAGCAATTGAATCCTAGTAATGTACTCCACAAAACATAAAGATCGTTTTTAGACGTACAAAACCTAAAGATCGCTTTTAGATTGTTTTTGTTACAACGATTGTACTTCTTTGATACGGTGTGGATTAATCTATTCAACTTCGATCTTCGAAATTGCAATATCTTCAAATGTGTAGTTTGAGCATTTTAAAAATGTAATTTTAGTATGATTGGTGGTTAATTTATTTAAATGGTTAAAATTGTAAGTTAAATAATAAATTGATTAGATTATAAAAATATTTGTTCACCAAATTTTAATGAAAAGTATGAAAAATAAATAACTGGTGCTTCCATGTAATAGTTGAAAAAGTGTGGAGGAAGGTGTTTACATAAGAACGTACTCACATTCTTAGAAACATGTATAGATTTATAAGCCTTCCAACTTTAACATTGGTGCTTCCATGTAATAGTTGAAAAAGTGTGGAGGAAGGTGTTTACATAAGAACGTACTCACATTCTTAGAAACATGTATAGATTTATAAGCCTTCCAACTTTAACATCTCACAAATTGTCATTAAGATTGCGAAATCAAGGTCACGTGTTACAGTCATATTATCCTTAATCTTTAAAGTAAAGAGAATACTATGTATTATTATGTGTTTCCTCTTAAGAGGTCACAGGTTCAAATCCAGAGGGGGGTAGGGTATGTATACCTTCGTAGACTTTACCAGTCAAATCGTTGGGCGGAGGGGGGTCCCTTGTCCCACAAACAAGGGGGTCTCATACACCAAATTTGNTGGTGCTTCCATGTAATAGTTGAAAAAGTGTGGAGGAAGGTGTTTACATAAGAACGTACTCACATTCTTAGAAACATGTATAGATTTATAAGCCTTCCAACTTTAACATCTCACAAATTGTCATTAAGATTGCGAAATCAAGGTCACGTGTTACAGTCATATTATCCTTAATCTTTAAAGTAAAGAGAATACTATGTATTATTATGTGTTTCCTCTTAAGAGGTCACAGGTTCAAATCCAGAGGGGGGTAGGGTATGTATACCTTCGTAGACTTTACCAGTCAAATCGTTGGGCGGAGGGGGGTCCCTTGTCCCACAAACAAGGGGGTCTCATACACCAAATTTGGTGTGTTGGCTTGGCCGTGACCTTAAAAATAGATTATTATTATTATTATTATTATTATTATTAAAGGCCATCATTAGTAATAAGGCATATGTAGTAGTGTGGGCACAAATATTGTAGGAAGGCTTACTAGAAGGTTCTGCCTACTAGAAAGTTTCTTCTCTAAAATGTTTTTAAGAAGATAGAAGTTTCCATTGCTAACCTAGGTTCGATTCTCAGTTGGGAATCTTCAGAGTGACATGTTCCAAGACTGATATTACTAAGTCCCCAACTCCGGCCAAAAAATAAGGGGTGTTCTTGTAAAACAAAGAAAGAAGATTAAAGTAATATATATAGAGGTAGAAATATTGTAAATGATGACTTGTGGAATCATTTGTAATCCAAGCTATGCTCTATTAAAGGTTTCCACCTCAAAGAGGCAAGCGAACAATGCTTCTAGAATAATAAGGGCATCTCATTTTGGCCCATATCATCATTGTGTTCACAATTTTGTTTATTTTCTGCAATATATCTGGATAATATTGTGCTCTTGCTTTGAATATTTATGTTTGGTACCTTACAAGTGGTATCAAAACACTTTCCTTAGCAATTAAAAAAAAAAAAAATCCAGGCTAGAGATGTGTTCTAGCATTTATAAAGAACATAGAAATATGTTGTTAAGCAGGTAAACTTGCGATTAAGGAAGCATACACATGGGAACTATGAGAGGTTTCACATGGTTGGAAACCCTTGTAACTCTTGTTGGAACCCCTTCAAGTAGTACTACATCAAGCAACACTGATACAGATAATTTCACTTCCACGTACCTTCAGGTATATCGAAAGTCCTGCAGGTATCATGAAGCCAACCTTCGATCCAGGAGGATCCATGAATGCTCACAAATGTCCAGGAGGATCCAGAATGCTCACAGAGGTCCATGAGGATCCATAAAAGCTCAAAATTCAATTGTCCCAAATGCTCTCTAAAACGCCATTAATGCATAGATCTCGACAATAAATTTTGAACGACACAAAAATCGCCGCAAACGGAGTTCGTATGAAAAAGTTATGGATGTGAATTTGCTGTCAACTCTCGAATGCTAAGTAATTTGAAGAGTGCCTAGGTGTTGATGTGAGCGTTCTAGTCATCTGTTTCTGCATCCAAGTGTTTGAGGAAAAGAATCTGAGTGCCAAAAATCTTTCAAATTCCCTCACCTACATGTAAGTGTCGAGTGTCAAGGTTTATATGCTCATTAGTGTACAGGTCATCGTCATAGAGCACTTGTGAGTCCATATAAAAACGCCAAGCATAATGAAATGACCGAGGACTATAAGTTTCTAATCAAAGGCGAATGCCAAAACACCGAATGTCCGAGAAAACTACTTTCATTGAATTGGTCGTAGTTGCATATTTAGAAGGAAGTGTGTGGTAATTAATTAGGTTACAAGAGATGATGAGAGAATGCTACAAGACATTTAGAGATTCTACTATGTTGTTTTTGAGGAGCTTCCTTCAAGTGTTTCTTTACAGTTCCATGTTTTGTCTTTTTAGGGATTCAATGAGGACCTTTGAGTTTATTTTAGTAAATCAATAAGATCGATCTCATATTCTAGGCAATGAGTTGTGCATTTATTCCAGATTCAAGATGGAAGGCATAAATCAATAGGTGGCAGAGGAGGAAAAATATCAAATCCAATATTTTCAAGAATCTATTCCATTTTAAAAAGCCAAGCATCAAGATTTGGGGGAAAAGCACCTGATAGTAAAAGATAGGAATAAATCCAAAGCTGTTCAAATAAGGTATTGGATTAAGGAGAAGGATCAAAAAGTCAAAGATTAATTCCAAGTTGTGAGTGCAGGTGCCAGTCAAATATCTAGATTCAAAAGCATTCGAATTCAACAATTGTAATGTTGTTAATTGCTTGTGACTGGTAGTTTGTATTCAAGTACTTGATTCTAATCCAAAATATGATTTTGGGTATGAATATCTTCTCTTGAATATTTGAGTTTAGCAGATTGTGACACTTATACATTCATGTTTGTTTTCTATTTCTTCATATCACATTGTCCATTAAATATCTAGCTCTCAAAGTGAATTCCCCTGACTATGTAAAGTGTTGTTGATTACTTTATTGAGAGATTGTGACTAGACTAATAATCATCCAACCTATCGAACCTACTTGATTAACCTATCAACCAAACCAAATCATTATAATAATTGAGGTGCCCTAGCTTTTCCCTATTGCATTCTAGTGCACAATTTAGGGATAACAATTACAATGGAGCATACCAAGCCATTAAATAAACTTTGTCATATGAAACATCATGAACAAATACCATTTCTCGCAATCAATCATCAATAAACGACCCTCCATGTTCTTTAAGTAGAGATCATGGACCAATCGGGTGTTAAACCATAAATCATTATAGTAATTAGTATATAGGAATATATGGACTATAAAATCACTTTATATCTAGAACATATCATGACCATCAAATTACATAACTACAAATCCATAAAAATGCATGCTAAGGAACTACACTTAAGAAACACACGTCACCTAAAGACACATTAGACCAAGTTGACTTAACTAATTCCTAAGTGTCTAAATATCCTAACACCCCCCCTCAAGAACAACTTGGGATATGATTAAAGGATTTACAAAGGTGAAACAATTGGATAAGAAAGGAGGCATTAGAGTCTATCCCCTTTTGATGACAAATTCTTGAAATCCTAACACAAATCAAAGTTTGGAAAACTTCTCTTCTATAAAAGACTTTATGAAAATGTATGCAACTTGATCATCTATAGGGAAAAATATTACTTTGAGAATGTGATCATACAATGAATACTTAAACCCCTTAGATTGGATCATAAAATTTACAATTTCATTTAATGTGTGATTCTTTCTCTCATCAACACCAATTTGTTGTGGGGTATATGGAACATGTTGCATCTGAATGCCTTGTGTAGTGCAGTAAGTTGTAAATTATTGTTGACATACCTTCCTCCATTATATGTTCTTAACCTTTGTAGTCGATGTTCAGATTGTTTTTCTACAAGGGCCTTATAGGCCACAAACATGTAAAAAATTCATTCTTAAGTTTTAAAAAATAAACCCAAGTGCATATGGAGAAGTCATATATGAAAATTAACAAGTACTTGAACCCCAAAAAAGACGGATAAGGAAGAAAACCACACGAATAACTATGAACAAGCTATAAGGGTGTCAAGTTGTGCCAAGAGACACATTTGTTAGAATTATAATAATGATGTTTGTTGAGAACATAGCCAATACAAACACCATATTTTCAACAAATGAGAGGAATACCAATCACCATATTTTAATTACATAGCTATTGCAATGAGTGGTAGTTTATATAACCAAATTGATCATGCCAAAGTTTTCTCAACCCATCTCTATGAGAAATAAAAATTGATGGAAAAGATGATGACCCAATACAACTTGGTAATATCATAAACAATTCCAATGGCTATGAAACACTTAAGATATTTTAAATCCTTGATTACAACTTGGCGACGTGAAAACTCTATTGTTTTACCTTCACCTAGATGAGTGATTTGATATACTGATAGAAGGTTTTAGGAGAGACTTAGAACACATAGTATATCATGAAAATGACCATTATCTAGTTGAATTGTTCCATACCCCACTACACTTTGATATCTATCATCACCAACAAATAGTTATTTGGTGTTACATTCATCAAAAGAAAAAAAACTGTTTTTTTTCTTAGCCATATGATAAGATCCTCCAGAATCAATAAGCCACTCATTAGAAGAAGTAGATGTTGCATTGAAGAAAAACCTAGAAGCAGAAAGTGCATGTCCATGAGAAGAAGAAGAAGAAGAAGAAGAAGAATTAAGATTGATTTTGCGCTTCTTCATTACTGCTTCCAAGGCCTCCATCTTCTTAAACCATTTAGACTCTAGATGACTATCTCAGCCACAAAAATTGCAATATCTCTCAATCTTCTTACTTCTTGATTTTGATCTTTTCTCACCATTGCTAGTAAAAGTTGGTTGTGAGGGTTTGGGATCCTTATTTTTCTTGTTGTTATGATGACATTGCTTGTTGAGATGCTTGCAATTATCCTTATGTTGGGCCACTAAGGATTTGTTAGATGTAACTGAACTACTTATCACTCAAGGATGCAAGAGCCTATCTTTCTCTCTAGTCAAATAATCAAAAAAAGATTCAAGAGAGGTTGGTTTCTAAGAATCCCTTCGAGCTTCTTAGTGGAGTAAAATGTAGATACAAGAACAAAATATGCACTACCAATATTAGTGAGAATAACATATATACATTGGTCGTCATTCTTTTCTATTTTGTAGTCTTCAAGTAAAACTCTCAGTGTTTTGAACTTAGATAGATGATCTTCAATGCAATATAAATCATTGGTATTTAAATAAATTAATTGGGTTTCAAGATGGTGAGCTTGAATCTCAATGTGTTTACAAAATATGGTTTCCATATTTTTCGAAGCTTCAACTGGGTCATCAATTCCCTGAAGGTGAAACCATAAATCATTAGATATGGACATCAATTAATCCATGTTCTTTGTCATTTTTATTATCCCATTTGGATTTTTTTGAAGGCATCAGTGGGGATAGTTTCGTTTCCCAAGGTAATCTAGTAAAGTCCTTTACTTCGTAGTAGATCCTTCATATGGGATTTCCATGAGAATTTGTTTAAACTAGTAAACAAAATATCACTTGGAATAGCCATATTAAAATATGCAAGTAATATGGCTTCAAAAGTAGAAACTAACTAACTGGATTGAAAACTCTCGAAAAAATAGGTAGTTTCAAAAAAGGGTACTGAAAACAAACGTTATATGTCAAAGTTATGCCCTTTTCAAGAAAGACATAAAAGGTATCAAAGTGCCACATGGCAAGTAAAGGTTGGTCCATGTGGTGATGGATGCATAATGAGGGGTTATGGCCTTTGAAAGAAAGACATAAAAGGTATCAAAGTGCCACATGGCAAGTAAAGGTTGGCCCATGTGGTGATGGAAGCATAATGAGGTTGATGATTGAAAAATAAATCCCATCATTTTTAAATATAAGCTCACTTGTACAAATAAGTTACTTCAGAAAAATAAATCCCATCATTTTTAAATATAAGTTCACTTGTACAAATAAGTTACTTCAGAAAAATAAATCCCATCATTTTTAAATATAAGCTCACTTGTACAAATAAGTTACTTTAGAAAAATGAATCCCATCATTTTTAAATATAAGCTCACTTGTACAAATAAGTTACTTTTGCATGAAGTGACCCACTTTTGAGAATCACTTTTAAAATGAAGTTACTTAAATCAAAGTTACATGCAAAAAATAACTTTAAAAAAAAAACATCGAAGTTACTTTATACTTATAAATAGTTATTCACTTTTATAATGTAAGTGAAATGCACTTTACAATAAATAGTTATGTGATATATGAACTTTTTCAAAAAATAAATTGATGAAAATAAAAATTTGAATGGAGGACCTCTTATTTATTAGTCCCTGCCAAAGGCCTGCGACTATAGCAATGAGTTTGCCCTTTGACTCCGTATTAGTTTATTGTTGACTTTAAATTTATGTGTTATATTCAATGTGTAACATAGGAAATCAATATATGTATTTTTTTTAATAATAAAAATACATATTTTTCCACAATTTAATTGGTTGATATCTTTGATGTGTTATTGCAGGCTTCACGTCATTCAATGTATAAAATTTATTACACATTTAATAGATTTGATAGTTTGACAATAAGGAAGGGAAAGCCGATGGACGATTCTCCAAATCGTTTAAAATTCCGCCCATAATCCCTCATTCTATTTACCTTCATAAATGGATTGAACTTCTCCGAGACGTGTGAGAGAGAAAATGAAATTTCGCTAGTTGCTTTCAAATCCGCATCCAGAGTGCAAACCCCACACTCAGCAATGCATGAACAACATAACAGATTAGAGTAACTTCGGCAAAGAGGAATGCAAGTAAAGTATTCTTTGATTTGAGTTTGACCGATAACGTAAACTTTATAAACAGATGAGGTGAATTGATGTGAGGATTAAGAACTTAAGGTTAGTTTAGTTGAGTGAATTAGAATTGTGACGGTGAGTGCATCGAACTAGAGATATGCAGTATAGAGTCCAGACTGCGTTAGTGTGTAACATGCATCTGTGTTTGAAGAATGAGTTTTAATTGATTGATGTACTTGTCTGTATGCGTACACAACAAGGGAAGACCACTGTTCCATTTTCTCTACTCAAGTCAAGTCTGAGTTTCAACTTCAGCTTCCCCATTGGTAGTCACAACCTTTGTATTCCAGCTATGATGAATGTGTCGCACCCGCTTTCAATTCCAAACTTTAACACCCAGTTGCTCCACATGACATGACATTATGTTGCAGCCGCCCAACAACAAATTTTCTATGCTAAAAAATCATGGATAATGGAGACTCTTTCATCCCCGAGACAATTCTCACTTCCTCAACAGACACAAAAGCAATCAGCAAATCTGCATCGACAGCTAAGGGTGGCATCAAGAGAATTCGAATGCAAGACGAAGCTGCCCCTTCGCCTTCACAGAAGAATCAATTCATTGTTAGCAAAGAGACAACATACACATATGAAATCACCTGCCTACACCCTTGCTCCTAGTGGATATGTATCTGGACGAGATGCTACCTATGATGAGGTTAACCTCGCACTTTTACTCCATTCGATCAGGTAGGGCTACAGCTAGGGAAACCAATGGATGTTTTAGGCCTGAGTTTCTTCATGGCCTAACCAACGAGGTCGTTATCTAGATGGAATATGGATCGAAATCCATAGTCATTTAAAGGGTTGGTCATAGTTGGCTCCATAAACAGGTATAGATTCAACTTTACCATATTTTTCTCTTGAACGAATCTCCCTTCTCCCTCAGCCTTGGCATGCTAACACTGTCAACGCTAGATGTTTTTCCCTTGAGTGTGATAAAGCTAGAAATGGCATCAGAGAGTACAGAAAATCACAATCCTGCCCAAAGAGCAGATGGGAGTGCCTTTGAAATCATAAAAATGGCGTCGAAAGCATTGAAATAGGCGTTGAAAATGTCTCAGATCCTCAAGACGGTAAGTCTTTGAGCAAAAAAGCTGCAAAAAAGGAAGCTGTGAAGGCAGAAAGGTTGCATAAGCGGCAGATGGCCGCGGCTGCTACCGCAGTCGTGGAGGAATCCAATCCATTGGCCATAAACTACAACGACCTGCCATTAGAAGCCGTTGTCGAAAATGGACCAGAGTAGGTTCTTTAACTGATGAACTTAAAGATCAGCAGGCATTGGTTAGAGGTTGTGCACATGCTATCAAAGGAGTTAGTAGTAAAATGGCCCTTTTGGTGGTGAGAGAGGCATGGTATACTGTACAGTAGGGGGTTGTTCAAAAAATCTTGGGAGTTATCGATTTTGTGTGAAGCAGATGTAGCCCTCGTCATTTTTTCTTCTGCTGGGAAGCTGTAGGACTACTGGAGCTCCAGGTACTCATTAAAACATTACTCCCTTGTTATTTCTTCTTTTGGTTCGAATTCATAATCTCCATAAAGAATAAAGAAACATAGATAAACTACAAGGAATGTGTATTTCATTAGTTATGTGTTTTCCAAACCGCTAATTTGACATTCGAGCTAAAACATACTCTAACATAAATACACATTTAGGCTTAATAGTATGTGCGATGAAACAACAGATCCAGTAGTAACCTTAAGTTTGGTAAATGCCTTGTGCTTTTACAACTTGATCAAGCACATTGGGGACGAGTACTTTTGCCCCTGCATCTTGAAGGAACTATGTAATCACTTGAACACTATACCTGGAAAAAGACTATTCTTGTGAACCAACTTTCTCCTGCTCTATTTTTGGTTTGTTTTGAAATTTCCTTGGAAATATGGGCCAACTAAGTTCACTTTACACATGAAAATAAACTCCTAAAGAGTGTTTGCACATTATGCTGCATAATTTAAGGGCCTATATGTCATTTTTTAGCTTGCCAAAAACAATGTATTGGTTCTTTGAGAATCAAAACATGTTTCTTTAGATATACTTTTTGTGTTGTTGTAAAGGCCTTTTCTCCCACATCTTTATGTGTTCATGCCCCGTAATATGGCAAAAATTGGGTCTATATGCCAAACATTATTGGTATGAATTTAAATGTTGTTTTCTTGCTGTAAAGAATGTGACATATTCTTTCATACATTATGAAACATGAGCCCCTTCTCCCCTATTTCATGTGTGATGTTAAACAATTTATTTTATAAACAAAAACTTGAATTTTCTAACAATTTGTCCAGAATCTTCTCCCGTCCCTTGCAAAATGGCCATGTTTTTTTCTTTTTCCAATAGTAAATCACTTATTTCCAACTGCTGACTTTGGAAATAGGCTCCTAGAATTCTAATCTCTCTTTTATTAAGGTTTTGTAGGCTCTTACAAAGGGTCTTCTTAACTTTTGTATCTTGTACATCAAGCATCTCAAAGTATACCTCATATTTTCACTTGCTTGTTGCCAATGGGAGCTACACTATCACTGCTAGCCATTGTGTACAGTGCAGTTGTGGACCAGGCAACTTGAAGTAAGATACCAGTTTTTTGACTGCTTCCATAGATATGTTTGTTTTAGAAATTAAGCTTTTGAAGTTTTGAGCTAACCTTCTTGCAAAAATGGCGACCAAAACCTCTGGCAACATCCTGCTCTAGTATGCAATGCAAAAAGAGGAATTTCATGATCGAAAGACCACCATACAGCGTACAAGTGGTGGATGCAATGTTACAACATGTTCTTACAATGGCTTTCTCAATGGCACAATCCTCACTTCCTAGGATCCTCTTCTTGTCCTTCTAGTTTGCTTGCTTTTAAATATCTAAGTTCTTGGATTATTTCTCTCAAAACATAAATGGTAAATCTTTAGTATTTATTCACTAGTCTGTAGTCCACTATTATTAGGTTGATTAACAAAACATTGCTAATGTGTTTCTTTCTCAATGGCACAATCCTCACTTCGTAGGATCCTCTTCTTTTCCTTCTAGTTTGCCTGCTTTTAAGTTTCTAAGTTCTTGGAATATTTCTCTCAAAATAGAAATGGTAAATCTTTAATATTTATTCACTAGTCTGTAGTCCACTATTATTGGGTTGATTAACAAAACATTGCTAATGTGTCATTTTGTGTACCCTATTTATCTTTAGCTTAGTTACTTCGCTTCAGCCACAATGCCCAGGTGTGATGTGCAATCCACCCCCTATCTCAACATTTCTTTGTTTTTAGGCCGGACTTTCAAGATTTTCTAAAAGCTTGTGAATTATTAAGTTACAAACTTTGTTGTTGGATTTTCAAATTTGATTGCAGGTTTACAGGTAATGCGTAATTTTACAGGACCACCTTCGACATCAACATGAGTGGCGATGGCACCATCCCATGGGGTTTTATCATTACCTAATTCTCCATCAGGCGAAACTTCTTCTTCTATAATCACAGGAGGATTTGCTCCTACAAATGGACCAACTGGAAGCAGCTCCTCTGCTCCCAACTTACTCAGATGGGTTTGCATTGAAAACTTTTTGCTCTTAGGTTTACCATTTGTAATCCGTTTTGGTGATTAGCAATTACTTCACTAAAATGTATGTGGATTTCAAATCATCATTTTTGTGCACATAATTGAGAGAGACATGCATAAATTCCAACAGAGAAGTTTTGTATAACAATTGCCACCTTGAACTGCTAAGCCATTGTGTAAATTTTCAAGCAAGGTCATTGCTTATCATGGATGCCATATTTCTGTCTAATATTATTTTCTGGTAAAATTGCATTTTGGTCTATGTACCTCCCAATCCATAGTCAAAATGTCAGCGCCTTATAACAATTATTTTACTTATTGGAGTTTACAGAACAATTCATTATACATTTTGAATAACAAACAACCCTCAATTATTATCTTTTGACAAAAACTATTCATTACTTCTGCATTTAGTTATATTAAGTTTCATTGTTCAACATGTATTTTCCAACAAACTCGGTAGGACTGCGTTGTCATGCAACCCTTGTTTAATAAGTTATGTGATAAATTAAAGTTGTATGAACTTTTTAAAAGAAAAACTTATGAAAATAAAGATTTGAATGAAGGACCTCTTATTTAATAAAGTCATTTTCAACCAAGTGAGCCAATGCAAAATATACAACAAATGTTATGAAGGAAGAGATTATTATTTTTTATTATTTTCCTCAAAGTGCATGCTTACCCCCAAAACCCCTTATTTTTTCTTCCAAAAAAACTCCAACACAAGTGTATACATTTCAAATGAAATTTCAAAAAAAATTATCCAGAACTTAACAATATGAGAGATAGATCTTGGTTATCCCACCTAGAAAATGCTAGTTTTGTCTTTGCTTCTAATTTGTTGAGATCACATAAAGCACACAGTGAAGAGATCCTTGTTTTTTTGAGATCGAGCAAGGTGCACAACAAAGCCTAT
>SNQJ01S0078871.1:57280-76025 GCA_010110895.2 Picea sitchensis
CTCTTAGTTCATTCAATAGGCTAGATCTAGGGAAAGTGTATTATTCTGTCCTGTTTTGTTCTAGATCCAGGTGGATCTAGGGAGATCGGTTCGTGTCCGCACTTACGGATTTATCCTATAACATCCTCTGGAAAGGAAACTGACAACTCTGAGCGATATTCTAGTAGAAAAACTATCTCACATTCTCAAAGGAAAGGAAAGAAGCGAAATCTTTCCAAAAGTCGTGACCCTGAAGAATTCAAGAAAGACAAACCGCCCTATTTCAATGGGGAAATTAAGAAAGGGGAAGAGGCAGAAGCTTGGCTAATTGTTTTAAAGAAGTACTTCAGATTCCATGACTACTCTGAAAAATTGAAGGCTCGAATAGCCATCTTCAACCTGAATGAGAAGGCTTCCATTTGGTGGGAAGATCATAGGAATGTGAAAGGAATCCATGAGAATGAATTATCATGGAAGCAATTTGAGAAATACTTCAAGAATAAGTATCTGTCAGAGAAATACTTTGATGGGAAGACTAAGGAGTTCTATGAACTCAAGTTGGGACAACTCACCATAGAGGAATATATCAATAAATTTCTTGAGTTGTTGAGGTATGTACCATACATAAAATATGAAAAGGTAAAAGTGCAACGATTTATCAGTGGGTTACCTCAGACCTACCAGAACAAGATTGAGTTTGACAAGACAAAGACCTTAGAAGATATTATCTGGAAGGAAAGGTATTTCTACGAATAGTTCAGAGGTTAGATAGAACCTCGCGAGGACTGGAAGAGGAAGAGTAGCTCGAGCTTCAAGAAAAAGGGGTTTAAATCCTCAAGATTTAAGAACTATGGGAAGGGCTCTAGAATGAGCCTTCCTACTAAACATGTGTATTAACATAATTTCCCCTCCCATAGTGGAAACAAACCTTTTGGAAGAACCCCAGGAAAAAATGATAACCCAAAGCGAGAACCCTTGAAATGTTGGGGTTGTGGAGAAGAACATTTGCGAAGAGATTGTCCACACAAACAACCGAACAATAGGAGAATCTACAACATCCAAGAAGATACCACAATCAATGATGTGGCTAGGAGAATGGCATGGATATGTGTAGCCTTGTATACTAAACAAGCCAACCACCAAGATTCAGTGGTGGAGATGGAAGGTATGATTTCCAACCATTTAGTTTCCATTTTAATTGACCCTTGTTCTAATTTGAGTTATGTGGCCCCTCAGACTGTTGATAAGTGTAAACTACAACCAGTTAGACATGTTAAGCCATGGTTAGTACAACTAGCCACTGGAACCAAAATAAAAATAACAGAGGTCATACCAGCTTGCCAATTCATTATGGATGGATTGCCCACCCAAGCAAACCTTAACATACTCCCCCTAGGATATTATGACTTGTTGATTGGTATGGACTGGTTGGCTTCTTATAAAACTAAGTTGGACTGTTACCATGAAACTTTAGAATGTGTAAATGAAGAAGGGAGAAAGATAACCCTCCAAGGGATTCAGAAGCTTGTCTCAGTGAGACTAATATCAACCCTTCAAATGAAAAAGTATTGTAGAAAGGGATGTCCTCTATATGCAATTCAGGTGTTGGAATATGTTGAGGATGAAAAACCAAACCTAGAGGACCACCCCATATTAAGAGAGTATAAATATGTGTTTCCAGAAGAGGTACCGGGTCTACCTACGAGAAGAGACATTGACTTATCGATAGAATTTGAACCAAGAGAACTGACAGTGTCTAGAACACCCTATAGGATGAGTACATCTGAGCTATTTAAGCTCAAACTAAAACTAACGAAAATTATGGACAAAGGCTACATCTGGCCCAGTGTGTCTCCATGGGGAGCACCAGTATTTTTTGTGATGAAGAAAGATGGCACACTCCGACTATGCATAGATTATAGAAAACTCAATAATACAACCATAAATAACAAGTACCCCTTACTAAGAATCGATGACTTGTTCGACCAATTAGGGGGTGCTTCCATTTTCTCAAAGATTGACTTAAGGTCTGGATACCATCATGTCCGAATCAAGGATGAAGACATCCACAAAAAAACCTTCAGGACCAGATATGGTCACTATGAATTTGTGGTGGTGCCATTTAATGCCCCCACCACTTTTATGTGCTTGATGAACAACATAGTCAACAAATTCCTAGATAGATTTGTATTGGTTTTCATTGATCATATCTTAATCTACTCCAAGAAAAAAGAGGAGCATGAATAAAATCTTAGACTTGTACTTCAAGTACTAATAGAGCATTAAATCTATGCTAAGTTTATCACGGGATCGAGGGTCTATGTCTCATCTTGATGTGATATTTCATTTTCAAGACAATAGGCGATATGAAGGTTGCAACATCCTTGGCCAAGGAATCATCTTGTTGATTCTCCATCCTGGGAATAGAGTGAATATTAAAGGACGAGAAGAAGTTCTCTATAAGATCCCATGCACAATTCCTATAGGATCTCAAGCTTGGATGCTTAGCATGATACTGTTTTTTTACTTTTTTTACAATAACCTCCGCGTCACCATAAACTATTAGATGTTTGATTTTTAGCTTCCTTGCAACTTCTAATCCTAAAACTAGAGCTTCATATTCATAGACATTATTCGTATAATGAACCTCCCATTGTAATCTATAAGAAAAGGGAATAGCATACTCGTCACCAGGTGCCACAAATAAAACTCCAACTCCTTCTCCTTCGCAAGATGAGGCCCCATTGAAGAACATTTTCCACATTCCTTCTCTAACATTTACGTTTTTCTTTGTCGTTTCTATTTTTTTTATTTTCTTCTTCTATACATTCCTCAAAATCGTCATCTATAGATAATATACAATTTCCTAAGTCCTGATCAACAACACAGATTGGGTAATTATTTGGTTTTTGAGGGTCACTTACAGTATACGCTAGTCTAGTTTCTCTGTACAATCACGTAAATTTCCCACTAAAAATTGGGATTGTAGTGTAAGTCATGTACAATTGAGCTAAACCTCCTAACTTGGTGCCCCAAGACCTAGATAGAAACATGTCATACTTGGCATGAACATCAACAACAATCACATCCATAAGGATACTTTTCACAGGGATCTGAGCAAGATTTAATACCAAATATTTAATCATACCTAGACACTTAACCTTTCTAGAATCAAACTAGTACAAGTCTTGATAAGGTCTGGTAATTTCGAGGCCTAACTTTTCCATGATAAGTTTAGGCATTAAATTATGAGAGGCCCCAAAATCTAACATGCAATTGTGGAGTAAATGGTCATGCACAATTAGTGTAATATAGAATGGAGCAACATAATCCTTATTGTTTTCAATGTGTGGAACGAACATGATCGTAGGTTTTTCGTCCTGCAGATTAATAACATTTGTTTGACATTCAGCATCAGAAAAATTTATCGCTTTAGCGATTTGATTTTTGTAAATCGGGTTTTTTGCAAGTTCAACCAGGGGCATTGGGATTTTAATTTTATTAAGTTCATTTTCTAAATTGAAACCCCCAATTGTCTTCTCAATTTCCCTAGTTTGAACTTGATTCTGTATTTTTTAGCTTCTTAGTTTTCACTGTTTTTGTTTCAGCTTGCTTTGTTTGGGCAACTTGTGTTTTGGTTGATGATTTGGCAACTGATACCTCATTCTCTTTACTTTGTGATAAAATCTTTTTTGGTGGAACAATTGTATAATTTTTCTCTATGGTCCTTAAATCATACTTATGTTGGAGTTCGACCATTATTGAGTTGGTGAGACCTTGATATGTAGAATATCCCAGATTGTTGATGTTTTCCTCATTATTAAATAGGGATTCTAGGTCTAAAGATTTCTCATAATCCTTCCTGGTTAAGTGTGGCTCAAGATCATCATCGCTAAGGTTTTTTAGATATTCTTATAACTCCTCATAATCTTGCATTTCATCCCTCTTCATGAAATTTTCAGTTTTAAACGGAGCTTGGATCTTTTGATCTTCATTTTTTACTTGTCTTTGTTGTATCAGAGGGTTAGGGTTTCTCCTGAACTGATTCCTAACATATGGATCAGGTTTGGATTGATCTAATTCCATATTAGAAATTTTGTTTGATAAATATTTAATAATCTTGGCCATCTCATCCATTTTGTCTTCTGTGGACTTCCCAGATCTGGAGGGTCCTACCTATTCTTTGAAACGCCTAGGTTCTCTTATTCCCATATCAACCTTAGTTTTTAATTTCTTGGATGCCATCATATTGGATTCAATTTCTATAGCATCATATTGCATTCCTGCTAAAGTGGTATATCTCCTTTCTCTTAGTAGTAGAGCGAAGTCAAAATCAAAATCCCTTGCAAAAGTTACTTTTACAGCTGGTTGAGAAGGAATGACTTCAGCTGGGATTTTGTGATACAATTTATGGAACCTCTGGATAAATTCAAGGACTGATTCAAAAGTCTTCTTTCTCAAAGCCCTGAATTCGGTTAAATAATAAAGATGGTCCTTTTTCTTTCCCCACTGTCTTAGGAAAGCATTTTCTAGATCGTCATATGATCGAATGGAACCTACTGGGAGTCCTATGAACCAAGTCCTCACTTATCCTTCAAAGGTTTGTACTAAAATACTTGAGTAAAATTCCTCGTGTTCGATGCCAAGGATATAATCAAATTTATCAAAAAATGATACCTGTTCTGTTGAGGTTAGATATCCTTCTCCTATGAATTTGGGGAGGTTCTTCATGTAATTTTCAGGAAAATCATGCAGGACAACAAGGAGGACCAAGGGACCATATCTAGCAGCTACCTTGGAAAATATTCTAGGGGGTTGACCTTGTCCACCGACTCTTGCACCTCTGGCACTACCAACACCAACATCTCCAACACCATCCATTGAAAGCCTAGGAGACGGACTTCGGGGGCTAAAAAGGATATTTTTGAAAACTTCGAAAGACTGAACTATTGACCTTTCAACCTCTTGGGGGTGTTGTGAATGAAGTTCAGGAAAAATATCGTGAGGAGACAAAATATCTAGATGAGGAGGAAAAGGGAAACTTGAGTTGGGCTCCTCAGGTTTACTAGATGTATATATAGGAGAGACGATAGGGGATGGATCTGGGTATATAAAGTACTCTTCAGGGTTTCGGGAAACATAAACCTTCACTTCTGGAAATGATAGAACTGACAGAGTGTCAATGAAATAGGGGATTGAAAGGAACCATTAATTTTCACTGGAAAAAGTATCTGTCAGGTCAATCTCAACTTTTATCTCAGGAATGACTACCTCTGGAGTTTAGATTTTAACCTCAGGTTTACTAGTTCATGCCTTTGCAGAATGAATTTGTTCAAAAATTTCTTTAGGGGTTATTTCTTCAAGGGGAACCTTACCATTAGATTGTGTAACTCTGGGTTGATATACCTTACCTGCTGATGCAACAATCTATCTGAGATATCCCTTTAGTTTCAACAATTTTTAGGGATCTAACACTGGTGTAGTTTGCTTTTCGTCTGGGTTTTTCCTAGTATTCCTTCGACCGAATGCCAATTTTTTCAATGGTGGAGTCTCCAAGTGAAAAATAAAGTGAGCCTTACTCACGTATTCAATCTTTGTTCACCATCAAAGATTAAAATTTTCTTTGTCGTTCTCCGAGGGAAAATGATTTCATTTCTTCGTCCCCGACAACGGTTCCAAAAAGATGTTGTTCCTGAGATTAATCCTAAGGCTCAAACAGTAATGTCAGACATCATGAGTGTTTAAAGAAAATGTTTTAAATGAATTCTTTTTCTACATTTAGTTCTATGAGAAATGATCTTTAAATGAAATTAATAATAGGACAATACAGAGGCTATATTTTGTTATCTGAGTCACAATTATAATATCAAATGGTGTGGAGAAAAGTTACAAAAATGTTAAACAAATATAGGCATCAATTGCAGATGAGTCTCACCTTGTTTACAATGGAAGAAAAGTAGAGAACAAACCCTTGAACAAGATATGAAATGCAGTAATTCACGCATATTCCAGGTCTTGTTTTACTCATAGTAAATACAGAGGAAAAATTGCTTACCTAATGAATGACTAGTATAATATGATCACAGTAGTCGTAATACTAAATTGCAATCAATCGCTTTTCAAGGAATTACATAAAGAAATTCAGGAAAATGGAAACATAGAGGAAACACATAACTCAAACTGAACGTAAATTAGAATCTCTGTCTGCACTTGTATTAATACTCAAAAAGAGAGTTTCTTTATTACATCCAGCAAGAAGCAACCATGAATAGATCTTAAATCTATGTATTTATACAAAATCTGTCACAACTGAAATATTGTTGGACTTCTTACAATATTTAACTAAAAATAACATACATCTGAATACAACAACATGTAAATCTTGATGAGTTTCGTTGGCGTTCTCCTTTGTCTCTTCATCTACTGGAAAAAGCGCTCCTTTTCCTTAGTCCTTTGGGCCGGATACACATGTCATTAAGGCCACCTTAATCATTCGACATATTGTCTTGGCCATTTAATTTCGTTGCCATCTGTCCCTCCATAGATGTTCAACAAGGCAATGAATCACAATTGAGGTCATGGGGGAAGGATAATTGGATAAATAGCACAACATTGGCTCGTCAAGGAATGGATAACGGGCACAGGGAAAAGTAACCGTCTATGGAAAGAATGATGATGGAACAAGTGTATGATGATGAAATGGGGATAAGTGGAGGTTAGAATGTGGGTGGACGAGATAAGTGATTGTTGGAAGGTGAAAGGTAGAGAGGGCGGAAGCAAAGGACACTGTGCACATTTTCTTACTTGCTCCCAACTATGCTTGTTTTTCCATGTTCAATATATTGGGTGCATCTATCTAATAATGCCACCATGAACCTTGAGGGCTCAATCTTTTCATTTACCTCGAAAGAGAATAATTTCCTTTGTATTTGAGGCAACTTTTCTTGGATCTTGTTCACTTCTTGAAATATGGCCTGGAACCGTGAACTTGGATTAACTAGCCATCTATTGATTTTAAGAAGATCAATCTGGCTCATTTCTTGAATGGCTACCATAATTTCTTCTTTTCTCTTTATCGAACTCTGTTGGTTCATTTCTATCTCAATTTTCCCCTAGGCTTCTGAGATATTACCCCCCTCAAAATCAATTATCTTTTTGTCTAATGATGAAAACGCTTCTAGACAAA
Source organism: Picea sitchensis (assembly GCA_010110895.2). Classification (NCBI taxonomy): domain Eukaryota; kingdom Viridiplantae; phylum Streptophyta; class Pinopsida; order Pinales; family Pinaceae; genus Picea; species Picea sitchensis. The sequence goes on from SNQJ01S0078871.1 coordinate 64,446, forward strand.
CTTCTTTCACCTCCCTGGGAAATATTTTTCTCTCTTCCAGATTTGTTTCCCAGACCTTTAGGGCCATCTCACCTCTTAATTGTTCAAAATAAGAGAGAAGAGGAGAATCAGTGACATTACCTTTCTGCATCAATATGAGAACTTCCTGAAACTTAGATCGGGCTGAGCACGCCTCTTTTTCCTTGACATAGATATCCTTGAGAGAAGGGTCTACTTCCTGATAGCATTTTTGGATGGCATCTACCTTCAGATAAAGTTCTTGATGGGCAACTTCCAGCTATTCGTTGATTTCCAACGCTTGAGTTTTGAATGTCGAGATATCTATTGAGGTTTCTTAGGTTAGTTCCAATCTAGCTTGCAGTTGTTTTATCAACTCATTACGCTGAGTGACCGGACTTTGGCTCGTTTGCAAATTATGGTGGAGCATATTGAGGTTATCCTGAAGTTGTTTAATTTGTTGTTGATAACTAGCCCTGATTTGCTCGACATCCTGACTCATTCCATTCCTGATAGTATTCTCAGCGGTATATATCTGATTTTGCAAGTGCTCTACCAATAGGCACTTTTGTCGCAGTTGGTCGGTCAAATTTTCCACAAACCATTGATTGACAGTGGAAAAAGCACCTAACGAACCTGCAACTTCCTTTGCAAATTTTGGATCATCTTGGTCATTCCTGTCATACACCATTGTATAACTTTTAATTATCACTCCATCTTTCTGGTGAGATTCCTTTTTCATGATGGCTTTTCGTTTCTTACTAAAAAATAAATTTGAAGGAGGCATCTCTTCGGGCAAGATGGGGCTAAGATCTCCTACAAAAACCAATTCGAAATTAGGATTTTTGAAGCTAGTTTGTAGAGGGGTTAGCGATGTAATGGGAGTAACAATATCTGTGGATTGTTGTTGTTCTGTTGTATTTAAGGTGAAAGCAAGAGTAGCTGGTGTCTAAGGAGGCATATCTTGTCCCTTATTTAGGAAAGCTTTGAGTTGAGCTAGTGCCTGGGGGCTTAGCTGGCCTGACAATGATGCTTTTAATTCATGTGTTAACACCTCCGAGCTCTTTAGGGTTCCCTCAACTCTGTGCTTATAATAGTGACTTGATTCCGAACCTGCAGGAATAACTTCCTGTGAAGGGGGCGTGGCTATTGAATTTCCTTGCAATACCTTTGGTAGAATGTTCTGCCTATGTTTTTGAAAACTGAGGAAACCATCTTGTTGATCTGGGGGCAGGGTTTGGAATATGCCTTGGACTTCCTCATAAGACCTAACTCCCCTAAATATTTTGTCATACAGGGAGTTCTCATGCATATACTTCTTCATGTTGAACTAGGCTAGATGGTTTTCCACGATCTTATGAGGATCATGTTTCTTGAACCCGATGTCAACCAATTTGGCATCCTCCAGGGCTACAAACTCAACTTTAGAGTGGCTGGAATCCAATAATGTAAACATGCCAACTTGAATAGGGAAAGTCGGCCAAACCTTTTTCTGATTTGCCTTCAACTCCTTGTTGATACCTCCTGCCACTGTCTGGTATGACACTTCTCTGCATACCAGCCTGTCGGGTAAAAATCATGGGACAACATGAGGAGGAAACGATAAACCAAAAACTATGATATAAGAGAAATTCTCCTCAATGAACCAATCTGTGAGCTTGCTCAGGTTTCCCATAATCTTCTCTGAAATCTGGGGAGGTGGGTGACCATAAAGGGTTATATGAATATGCACTACAACATTGTGACAAATTTCATAAAAGCAATCCTTGGATTTCTCTTCCCATAGCTTGGAATGATAAAAATGAATAGGTTTAGAACTGTCTGGAGTCCAATTCCAAATCATCAAGGGGAAATGTGTCATGAAACAGATGGCATCCATGATATACACCGACATGTAAAAGCAGGCATGCTATCCTTTTGATTTCACTGTTTTATAGTCAGCAAATCCCTTGGCCAAATTATCCAACAACATTTTGGCCCAATTGAAAGTGTAACCCTTGGCTACCTCATTCATGATGGATACCCATTCCACCAAGAAATGCGTAGGGCTCTTCTTCCCAAACAGATGACAAATAATCACGGATATATACACCATATGAGTGTCTAAAGACATTGTGGCATACATACCATGAGCGTCGGTTCTAAATTTCTCCATATGTCCCCACCAGGTCCTAATTATATCGTGTCAGCTCCTGGTGTATTGGACACATTCCTTTTGCTCAAACTCTAGAATGAATGTGACATTGTAAGTATATTTAGGATTAGGAGAGATTTTATACATTACTTGCAGATGTTCCGGTCAGAAAGAGCCGATGGAAACTTGTTGACGGTTGATGATGCTCCTAGTCTGGACATCAACATGCTCTAAGGGCCAACTTATCATATCATTGCAAGGTATGATTCTCGGATGTGCATCTATCTTGTGCAACTCCAACTGTGCTATGTGTCTAAGCTTAGCTACAAAAGAGCCATCTACTTATTCGGTGGAGTCCTCTAGACAATTGATGATTTCACGTTCCAAGATCTCAAAAACTTGTGTCCAAGTTTTAACAATGTTTGTGGCTCGTGGAGTAGTGTCCGACAAAATGTCTGCAATCAGGTTTGACTCTTCGCCTTCCGCATCAGGATTTTTCACCATTTTCTGTGGTGCCATAATCTCTAAATAAATAGAGTGAGGTTACCTGTTAGAGAGGAAGTCTATGAGTTTTTCAATAGATAAAACTGATAATTGCGAAAGGTGAAAATGATTTCGAAATTGAAGTGCTTTTATTCAAACAAATTCATTGATCTTTGTATAAAGTTATTGACAAAGAATTTATTAACGTTAATGGAGATGTCTACCTGGCAATCCACAATCCTCGTTTGAATCATTATCATTAATTTTTCATAAATGTCATCAATATTTTGACGGTTCACGTTCAAGAGTTTTAGATGTGATAGGGTGGGAACCTCCCGAATCCCGAATACATGGAAAGGTTAATCTATGGATAATCATTTTTAAAACCTTAATTAATCATGTTTAAAAATTTGCGTTAACTTAAAGTGTTGCAAGAGTTCAGACTTCAAGGGTTTTTAATATATCATAAAAGAAACTTCCTGAACCCCGAAACTGCGAAGTCATTAATTATCTTGTAGTTGATCTTAAGTCTTAATTAATTGCATTAACTTTAAGTATTTCAGAAGCTTGGACTTCAGAAATTTTAGAATATAATATAGGGGAAACGTCCCGAAATACGAACTGCGAAGTCATTAATTACCTCTTGATCATGATTAACTTAATTATTTAAACGTTTAATTTACTTCCTTTTACGTTTTGAAATGTTCAATGTTTCAACATTTTGATACTTCGGTGATTCGTGAATTCACTCTTTGATAAATTCTCGAAGGGTCGTTTCCCACAGTGACATGGCATAGATGATGTCATTCTGGATGACGTGTCGAGAAAAGAGAGGTGCCACGTGTTACTTAGAAACATGTGAATCCTTCAGTGGAAATGTCAAAAACGGGTGCCACGTGTCAACTCATGAAAGACTCAAAAGGTACACGTGTCCTACGACTTGTGTCTTTAAATGGTTTAGGAAAATTCGTGAGTGCATACCTTCGGGTTTCGGAGTTTCAGATTTTTTTATCATTTAGACTTATTGAAACATCCGAAGCGCATAACTCTGAAGCGACCGTTAGAGATTTACCTCTTTAAAACTCAGGTGGCTATAGAACTCCGGAGATTATTAGGATCGTTCAATCAAAAGGGGAAACTCATCAACTACAGATGTCGTACGCGCCTTGTTATTAACTAACCAACAATGAATTTGATTTAAAATTAAAAGGTCATTTTCCAAGTTTTTGCTTTCTTTGGGTAAAATTTTATTTTCATGAGGTGAAAAATATAAAGCTCAAAAGTTCAGAATTGTGTGTGTTCCAACACCGATGAAAATGAATATTGACTAATGATTTGATCCATTTTCTAAATTATTGAAAATGAATCTCGACCATTGATTTGATCCATTTTCCAAACCGTCAAAAAATTATAAGATTTTGGATCGCTCTACGATGAATATGGGTCATTGATTTTGAAATCAAATGTGATATCAACCGTAGATCCATCAAAATTCGCCCAAATTTACAACGACCATTAAAACATGAATTTCAACCTTCCAAGTCAAATTTTAACTTTGCAACTCTACATATTGATGCCCCATATCATCTGTTCAACAATTCTGAGGAAAATTCAAATAGAATGGTTTATAGATTTGGGGATTCCACTCCATAATTCATCATTTTCCCCAAATTCATCACATAAAAAAATGTAACAAGGAATTCTACCAAATTCACGTTGGTTCTTGGCCCATATGGGTCTAGTGTTGAACCAAAATCTTTGATACCAATATGTAATTTTGCCCTACCCAACTGAGGAACATTACATGCAAAAAATCTCATAAAATAAATTTTTCTGCTAACTAATCCTGTAGCTCACCAACTACAGGAAAACATACAATTTTAACCATTTTATGATACCATGAACTAGATGCATCTACAATATTCTAAAATAAACTCAAATACAAAAACATATAAATCATTCTCAAACATAGAGTTAATAAACTCAAATACAAAAACATATAAATCATTCTCAAACATAGAGTTAATAAACTCAAATACAAAAACATATAAATCATTCTCAAACATAGAGTTAATAAACATCAATTAAACTCAATATGAAACAAAAAAACAAAATAAAAAACTTATCTTTTAAAAAAAATTGTGAAATTAGTTGCTTGGGAAGGACGATCCACCCAACCATAGACTTGTTGTTGCATATCTCAACAACAATTCACCCTTGAGATGGGTCTAGCAATCCATTAAAGAGGGTGGTCTCCCATTATCCACTCATAGCTCAGAAAATCTCACAACCCACTAGTATTATCCTACATCTATCCCAATTTTCCACCAACTCTCTTCCTCTCGACCTGCCCAACCCAAGGAATGTACCCCTTCACCACTCTCAGTCCATTGGGTTTCTCATTCGATTATCAAGGTATCTTTGTCACATGTAACCAACAATATCACTATTGGGAAACTAAAGGGAGCTCACTATTAGAAAATATTTTAAGAAAATAACAACAATCACTTGTTGTTATAGTGAAACTCACACAAGAGTTCACTCTTTAGGCTTGACAACCTGGATCTTCAATATTCTTCTCCAAATATGCTCCATAATTTTCCCTCTATGGTTGCTCCAACTTCAAATCTCTTCTTCCCTATTCTCTGCTTGTTGTTTATGCCAAAACATGAATGTCCAAAACTTATGTAATTTCCCATATGGGTTTCCTCTCTTTGGTTACTTTATTGGCTTACAATCTTCCCCAAATTGATTTTACTCGGTCCCATGCTTCCAATAACAATGTGATGTTAATCCTTGGACCCACCCTCTTACATGCATTCAATGATTGGCTTTAGGAACATTAAATCAAAAAATTAGAAGGTTCATATACCAATAGAAATTTTAGGAAGTGGGTTGAATTAATAGACATGGGTAATTCCCCCCTTTGGACCCCTCTCTTAGACACTCCTAGACATCCCCCTATTTTATGGATTAATCATCCCTCATCTCTGTCCATGTCCCCCAACAACTAACATCACATTTTATTATAAAAATTCAAAAATACAATTCGCATATACATCACTTGTCCATAGCCATACATTATATCTACATTAAGCATTAATTAAACTGGGGATTATAGTAGGGATCTTACATCAGTTATCCCAACAATATTTTTATTGTGTAGGTACTCTAGTCTCCCTCTATTTTTGTGGTCATTAGTGATTCTTTTTAAAGGGAGACCCTTCAATGAACCAACCTTCATGAAACAATGAAATTTTTTCAATGATTTGAATGACTTTCTACCAAGTGAATGGAAGTATCATCCAATCATAATGGATGAGTTCCAAACCAATCTAGTGAGACCAATCATGGACATAATTTAAATCCTCATTCTAGACAATCTCTTTATTAAAATTATCCTACAAGGATGTACACCTAGTTGTCAGATGGACATAGATCTAACCCAAGAGATTCAATAAGTATATTGATGGCTAGTTGTTATCATTGGATTGTCACCAAGCTAGTAATTGATGTAAGAGGATAAATAGAATATGGTGACTCAAGTCCCAAAAAAATACTCAGTTGTACAATGTCAAGGCCATATGGAAATTTCCATTGGAACCTAAAATGAAATCCATTGCATAACCTTGGGTTCTTAGCAACATGTCCCTTGGACAACAATTAAAATACTTAGGTGTGCCTTAACTTGGATTCCCCCTATGTTGAAAGAAATAAATTTCCAAAATTACCAAGTATTGGGCCTTTAGATTTTTCTATTAGCTAGTTTGTTCGCTTAAGGTAGTGCTTCTAGGAGATACACACCTACGGATCATTAAGTTTAACATGACATGGCATGTGATTAGACTTGAAATTTTTATCATGTTTGGAAAAAAAAAAAAAAATTTGTCTAAGAATGCACAACATTGCAACTCCAATACTTGGCATTATGGCTCTCTAATATCTGCACAACTGTACTTGTATATCCAATGCATGTTTCCAAAGTGAATATGGAGGCGATGCATTTGCACTAGTGATTAGCAATATTTTTGTGTTAGGGATCCATTTACTTTGTGCAAGGAATTCCCTACTATGCATTATAAAGCCCACTTGGCCCACTCTCAAAGCTTTTATGCCAATGAACCTTGCCACAAAGTTGGTTGTGTTATTCAAGAATGTTAGGAGTGGAATCAAAGATAATATTTTCGCAATGTTCCAAAAGTGCCTTAGTTTTACAAGTTTCCTATCATTTCTCTAGTTATATCAAAATAAAAAATCCATGTGAAGCCCAAGAAAAGAAACAATAGATGGGATCCCATCTAGGGAGATTATAAGATCGTAACCAAAGGATGGAAACTAACCCCTAATAAAATAAACCCTCTTCTTGACACATATTCTATTTCCATAATTGATTACTATGACTTTGCTTTCTACCTAGTGTGCCGAATTGCTTTTTTCAGATTTTGTTTTAGATCTTTAGTTTATTATTTTTTATTTTCCTTATGGATAACATAATTTTTAGCATAATCAAAATCATTCATCAACATAAAAAAAAATAAAAACTCTAATTCATAGAACACATGACATGAAATGTGTGTGTATGTATTCAAAAGCATCTCAAATATACATTTTTTACAAAATGGCACATCGCGCCTAATATATAAAATGGCAGCAAGTGCCCAAACATGAAATAATGACATATGGTGCCCTAGATAAAATAAAAATGACACTTATTGGTCACTCATTGACCACTCTGTTAGAACCCTATAATTCATAGGATCATCTGTTGACTGGAAAATTTTCACTCTGGATGTATTTTGGCTTGCAAATAATATTTCATTTATGCAAATTACTTTCAAGGAAAGGAAAAGAAAAGAAAAATTGTGATTGTTGATGCTGAGTGGTTTTTCCTAACCCCATGGAGACAAAAGCAAGGGAAGCAGTGCACAAAACCCACAAAAAGCACTAAGCCTAATTTTTTGCTGCATTCGTGCCAGGAGAATAAAGAACGTGCTTAGATCGATGGTCGATCTAGCGACGCATAGATCAATGATTGACAGTGGATTCCAGACCCCCTCGATTGTTCTTCTTTTAACGGCGGGGGGGTCGGGGGGGTTCCAGAATGGTGACTAACAAGTGCGCACAGATCTACGGTCATCATGACAGCACACAGATGGACAGTCTACAAGCGATTCTGGACCCCCTCGATCGTTCTACCTTTAACGATGGGGGGGGGTCCGGAATGAGGCAGTTTTTTTCTACGGTCCCTATCCCAACGTGTCATCCATCCATTGCATCAGACCCCTTCCGCTCCATGCTACATCTTTCATCCTCTGTTGCGCCCTCACTCCCTTTGTCCCTTTGTCCTGTTGGCTACTTCACCCACCTCCCATCCATGAATAAATGAACTTAGGATAATGAACGAATAATGTTAAAGGGTTAGTGACATTCTATAATACTTGTTATCCTAACAAAGTTGTTTTGATAGGATAATTTAAAATAAAATAATGGTTAGACTAACTATTAATTAATTAATTAATAATTAAGTTAGTTGTTAATAATTAGGTTAGTGTTTATTAATTAACATTAATAATAACTAATAAACAAAATAAACATTTTTTAAAAACCAAATTATAAAATTAAAACAATTAAATTATAACACAAATAAACACAAAACACATAAAACAATGAAACAAAAAGCATAAAACATTAAAACAAATAACAAATTTAAAATAAAATAAAATTAGAACACGTAATAAAACATATAAAACAATAAAACAAAGTAATAAAAATAAAAATAAAAATTAATACTATCCTAAGTTCTACCCACCTGTAACTTCTCACATCACATCCCATAAACGAAATCAACGGATTATAAAAATTATGGACTCCCCCCACCATCTGAAGTTTAATGAGAGGGGGGGTCCGGAATGAAGTAGTTTATAAAACCACCCCCCGGACAGGTGTCAGATCGACAAGACAGCGGACCCTCCCCCCCCTAAAATCGCTTACCACCTCAGGGGGGGTCCGGAATACCGCCTTCCTGAAAAAAAAAACCACTTTCCCTAATATTTAAAAAAAACAATCGCCCATTTTTACCTGTTCAGTATGTCTTCTTTCAAAACCGATTTTGGGTGAACGAAAATGAATTTTACGAAACCGAGAGAGGTTTTTCTCCGTAACAGGATGAAGAACAAAAACCTCTCTCAGTTGTTTCACAGGTACCATGATCAGGGATAATCAAATCCATCTTCGAGACCCTTTTTCCCAATTTTTCATTTTTCTGTTACAGTCCTGATTTTGCAGGAGCTGTTACGACGAGATGGACACGAATTTGGCGAAACCACAAGAGGTTTTTTCCCAAAACATGCCCATATACAATAACCTCCTTCGTATTTTTTCTCAGGTGTCATCATTGAAGAAAAAAATATGTCTTTGCGAACCCCTTTTTTGCAGAAATTCGATCTGTCTTTCATTGCGGACAATTCAACATTTTTGGGGATTTGTGGCTATTTTTGGCCGAGGCGGTTGAATCCAAATTTCAAAACTTATGGGGAGATATATGATATTTATTCATATGATTTTAATGTAAAAGGGGTTGATCATTAGACCTAGAAAGATTTTTCTCTGTAATTTTTTAGATCCACTAGTAATACAAAGGAATTCATCCAGAGGATTCTTCCGTCTGGACATTGGTGATGTTTTTCTTTCTATGTTAATGTTTTCTTACTCGGTTATCACCTTATTTTCTAATTCCAAATGTTAAAAGGAAGTTAAAGAATAGAAATTACCTCGGGTACTCTGTATTTGGCCTTTTATCAGTCTGCATGTTATTTTTCTGATTTTGAGTTAAAGAAATTCTTGAATGCTTCTTTACTTAAATGAACCTCTCACTTGTTCTATCTTTCCATCACATTTTATCTTAATCGATCCAATATCTTGGCTATATCACCCTGTGAAGAAGCCCTTTAAAAGTTGTTTATATAACCTTAAGTTTTGACACAGACCCCATAGCCCGGTGGGATTCTAAAGCAATCATTCAGCCAAACACCTCAAATAAAAACAAACCCTATTCTGCATAACTAGCCTAATATCCTATTTCAAACAAATCTAAATTTGACAGAGAGATCCCTCTCTGAGTCTCGAAGGGTTAGATCCATGACTCAAAGCAGTTTTGATGTTGCCTCTGTGACTGCCTCCACAACCTTGGTCAAATTATAGAGTGATAACATAATGGCGACCATACTGGGGACTCTCCCCAGTAGTACACTTCAAAGTTCCATATCCGAGCAATGATGGTGGACAGTGGCCAGACACAAGAAGGCTGAGATCATTCACCTGGTGACTCCAATCATCTCCAGACAGTGCCAACTCAGAGACTCCACTGTAGGAAGAACCTAAAGCATGGACAAGCAGCCTAGAAAGACCAGGTACTCAAGCTCAAATTGCATTCAAGACATCTTTGGTTTTATATGCAAGTATGTTCTATCTTATTCTAAGCCTGATCAAAAGTATATTGCTGAAGTTTATATTGATCATCTACAAATTGATGAGCCTCAAGAGATGAGATCCCCAATTGTAGATTATGTACATACTCATACACCGGTGCACATCCCAGATGCACCTGTAGAAGTCCTAGTGAGACATAAGCCTCATGATTTATCTCCTACTCTTGATAAACCCCCGGATGGTTATAAGCCTCTTGCTTCACCTCCTATACCTGCCAAAATCCCATATAGATACAAGCCCCTAGATTTTCATCCTATCCTCCATGACCTCCCTGCAAATTACACCAATAATCTACCCAGGTTTGATGGAGAGAATGCCAATATTACTGCTGAAAAACACATCCAGAGGTTTGAAGATTTTCTTGACCTTTATGAGGTTGAAGATGACGATGTCTATATAAGGATGTTTGCCTTGTCTTTGCAAGGCAAAGTTAAAAAATGGTTTAAAAACCTCCCAGCTGCAAGCATCAGAAATTTTCATCAGTTCATGAAAGTTTTCTTAGATAGGTGGGTGATCATGAGAAATGTCTTTCTCATCCTAGAATAATATGACCATTTGAAAAGGCAGCCAGGGGAGACAGTACCTCATTTTTCAGCAAGATTCAATAAGGTATATCATGCAATGCCTGCTGATATAAGGCCACCCCTAGGATCAGCTCATTTGCATTACCCAGATTCCTTTGATCCTGAGATGGCATTCCAATTGAGAGAAAGGAACACTGCAATACTTGAAGAAATGCAGAACATTGCAGTTGATGCGGAGGCTAATTTGCTGATCAAAAGGTCAAAGGTAAAGAACAAAGAAAAGGAGCAGCTGAAGTCATCAAAAGCTAAACTGGACATTTTGGCCAGTGCCATGGAAGAGATGATGTAGAGGATCAACGAGAAAGATGAGCTTGTTGTCCAAAGACATCATGTTCCATTGATTTCAGAGAAAGAAAAGGTCACTATTCCCAAAAATTTTGCTGCTTATCCTTGGTACCATGGTTTGGATAATGATTCTTTCATGTATTCAATTCACAACACAGTCAAAGATGAAGTTCCATCTCAACTTACAGAGGAACAACCAGCTGATATGATGTGCATGTTGGATGAAATTTCTTACTTGGATAATCTACCCAAGTGCTATCAGTATGATGATGATCATGAGGTTGAAATAGATGTGGACTGTTCAAAGAAATTAGCAGCATGTCGTTGTCATGAAGAAGATCAGTTACAGCTCAGATATGACAATCGACCTCTGCCCAACAATCATTTCAGCGATGAGGAAAATGTAGAAAATCTCAGAGTAAGTGGAAACACTTTATCTTTATGTTTCTCATCTTTTCAATTTATGAAAAGAAACTCTAGGCCAGTTGTAAATAGTGAAGACATAAAATTCTTTGATCAATCAGTTGAAGATGCCATTGTTGATATGGAGATTGTTCTAAACCCAGAATTGCATCCCTTGACCTACTTTGATTTTCAAATTCCAGATGA
>SNQJ01S0078874.1:0-16531 GCA_010110895.2 Picea sitchensis
AAGGAAAATAGGAGTAAGTTGGATAAGAAGGCTGAAAAATGTATCTTTATTGGATATAAAGATGGTCTCAAAGGTTATAAGCTTTGGAACCCAGAAACTAAGAAGGTAGTGTATAGCTGAGATGTGGTATTTAGAGAAATGAATGATGTTGTTAAACACGAAGTCCTACCAAGTAAGGAAGAACCAGAGAAGATAGAGTTTTATTTAAAGGATGATGAAGCAGACTCTACAGAAGAACATGGATCAGAAGAAGAAGATCCTCATACTCTGGTATTGAGGAGATCGGATTGAGAAAGAAGGCTACAGGAAAGGTATAGTCCATCTGATTTTCGTTCAAATTTTGCTTTGTCTATTATTGATGATGACCCTAGAACTGTCAGGAAGGCAGTGGATTCAGAGGATGGAAATCTCTGGAAAAGGGCTATGGAAGAAGAAATGACATCTTTGGATAAGAATGAGGCTTGGGATCCAGTGGAGTTGTCAACTGGAAGAAAGCGCATTGGTAGCAAATGGGTATTTAAAAAGAAGTTGAATGCAGAAGGAAAAGTGGAGAAATACAAAGCTCAATTAGTACCAAAGGGTTATTCCCAGGTTGAGGGAATTGATTTTAGTGAGATTTTTTTTTGTGTTGCCAAGTTAACCTCTATAATATTTTTTTTATCTGTTCCTGCTGCATTTGATTTTGAAATAGAACAGATGGATGTGAAGACAACATTCCTTCATGGGGATCTGGAAGAAGAAATATTTATGAAGAAACCAAAAGGTTATGTTGTGAAAGGAAAGAAGGAGCTGGTATGCAAGCTGAAAAAGTCCCCGTAGTCAGGTATGGTTTAAAGATAATCCTGGGATGTGGTATCAAAATTAGATTATATCTTGGGACTTGGCTTCTGAAGCAAAGAAGATCATTATTATTCTAAATTGGTGGTGATCATTTGAATTTTGGTCTTGTATGTGGATTGTATGTTGTTGATAGGAAACAAAAAGGAGGTTATCGAGGGATGTGAAACTCGGTTGTCCTCTAAATTGACATGAAGGATCTTGGTGCTTCAAATTTCATTTTCGAGACTTGGGTAAAGGGGATGAGGCTGCGGTTAGAGTGGAGAAAGTATGTAGGGACAGTTGTTGGGCCTCAAAGATGGTCCCTATTCTCCTCCCTTGGTGCTAAAACCTTCTACATTACCTCCATATTACCTTCATGTCACCTTCGTTCCACCTCCCGCATCTTGCATTTATCTCATGGTGGAGTTTATAACTATGTTTTTCCAAAGTTTATTAATTCTTAACATTTTTAGGTGGATTTGTGGTTAAACTTTATAAAATAATATACTTATACTTATGCCTAACAATTAGAATGAGTTTGATGACATGTGTAGGTACAAAATAAACTTCCAAGACACCTTTGTAGACAGCCTTGAATGATCAGATTCGAATTTGATAAGATAAGAAATCATGATCTCATGGAGAAGATCAGGGACAAAAGAGGGTTATGTGTCTAGATGGTTGAAAGATGTATGAAACTAAAGAAATTAGTGGATCACATTTATGAGGTTGTTACTCATCCCATTGTATAAATATGATTACAATCTCCTCCATTTGTAATCCTAAAGTTTTTGTAATCTTAGAATTTTGGAGTATGTAATCTTAGAAGCTTAAAGTTGTAATAGAGAGTTGATTTGTAATAGAGGGATTTTGAAATAAAGATTCATACTTAGATTTTGCTACATTTGAGTCTCTTTGAAGTGGTGTGCTTGTGGGATTCTGTGAGGAGGAGACTATAGCCTCTCCACTTACATACTTATTTACTTAGCCCCAAATTTATAATTTAATTTATATTTTTGTTTGATTTCAACTTTAAGTTTTGTTAAATGTTCTAATACTTGAAGGATCTTATTTGAAAGTGTTTTGTAAGAGAACCATAAGATCTGAGACAATTATTAGATTTAGGTTTATTTCATTTCAGCTTTTAAGTTTTTGTTAAATGTTCTAATATTGGAGGAGATCCTAAAATTCAAGTGTTCTTGTAAGAGAACACTTGAATTTTAGGATCTTGACAATTGTTAGATCTACGTTTGATTAGTTGTTGAAAGATATTTTGATGAATATGTTTTTTGTAAGGGAACTTTAAGATCTAGGACATATTAGGAATCTTTCTAGATCTATATATTTAGGTACTTACTAATTCTACCTTCCCAGGTTGACAATTAAATTGAACTCCGATTGACATCATCAATTGGAACCCACCTATAAATGTACGAGAGGTTTAATATGCGGGGATGTAAATCGGTCAAGGTTCCCTATTGTTGGTGTAAAGTTATATGTGAGTCAGTGTCCCAAGACACATGAAGAAGAGGAGGATGTCTCATGTTCCATATGTGAGTAAATTTGGAAGTTTGATGTATGCAAAATGTCTGTACTAGACCGGAAACGTACACATGCGATTAGGAAGTTCATGTGAGTATATATGTCGAAGCAAGGGAAAGGAGCATTAGACAACAATGAAGAGGGTCTTTGGTGACTGGCATTGGCGCTGGCTATGGATTGTACTTTCTGAAGGAAGACCCGAGGGATTGGACAGAGTGGTCGATATACATGTAGCACTGTGGATGCAGTGGGTTGGGAGATTTGGATGGGTAGAGGTCCCTGGCCGAGATGTGTTTAGCTTTGTTGGAGGGTAATGGTTGGATGACCGAGATGGGTTGTGGTGGCACTTTCAACTAGAGAATCTAAATACATGGCAGCCACTCATGAAAGTAAGGAAGAAGTTATTGTTACAAAGATTGTGTTTGGGTGTTGGGTTTGGTGCAGGATGGGGGTGTGACGGTCAGTTACCGTTTTCAGCGGTGAGAACCGCATCGTTAGAGACAGAGCATTGTGTTCCCAGTAATAAAACGGGGTGCTGATTGAAGAAATTATCACTAATGAAGGTGGACACTCTGAGAGAATGTTGCATATTCATTAACAAAATCTGTGAGCGAGAGTTCTCTTGGTTCATTAACAAAATCTGTGAGCACTGAGAAGTTCTCTTGGTGTAGAGGATCCATGGGCATTGTTGCCCTGGATTGTTGACTATGTAACCCTATAACCCCCTGTGTGCAAAGAAAACAACAAGTGGGAGAATGTTGGGCATGTGTTATATTCTTTGCACGAGTAGTAGTGTCTGTGTTGGGCGCGTAGGGGGGCTACTAGGCCCCCCCCTCGGGGGTTCGGGGGCAGTGCCCCCGAAAATGTTTTTCACACCGGGACGACATATTTCTGGGATGACAGATTACTAGGACGACATATTTCCGGGACCACATGATATTTAGGTGGCTTTTTGGCACATGGTTTTTTGCCGATGGTTTTCTATTTACGGTTAAGGAATTAGGGTTTTGGGCTAATCCAGGTCATTGGGTTAGGGTTTTGGATGTCGCTGGGTCCTATATGTATATTGTATTGTAAACAATGTAACACAATGTATGAATATAATATATGTTGGTTTTCCCGGTTTGGGTTTCCAGGTGAAAAATCTCTGTGTAATGTTTGTATTTTCCATTGTATCTTTTCTATTCTTTTATGAATATCAGTTTGCAGTAGATATTGTACAAAGTTAGAAGTTACAGAAGCAACATTGACCAGAATTAAGTGACTTGAGATGAGTTACAGGTGAGTGTTGGGGGCCTGTTAGCCCTCGACCAAGTTTTGAGGAAACCTTGGTCAGGTTTGGACCACATTTTGGACTTCGACACATTGGTCAAGGAAGGAGCACCCAGGCAAAGCTGAGATCGCAGATATCACTGATTTTGCGGGCTATGTGGACCCAGTAAGGGGTTCTCTAGGGTTTTTGTAATGGGTTCACGGGATGTCAGCCCATGGGGTTTACCCATGATTAAGCCTTATTGTAAGAGATTGTAAAAGTATAAATAAGTAAGAATGTATTGTAGAAGGGGCGTCAGAAGCCTTCAGAGCTAACTGCAAGTGAATTTAGTAGCTTTGTGCAAGGGAATGTCTATTTGTAAGGCTCTGTGCTTGATAGAGAGTTGGCTTTGTGGCTTGACCTAGTTTGGAAGGAGGATCTAGTGTTCAGTACGCAGATCTCCTTTCCTATGAGAACTTCGGCTCTGTGGCTTAGTGCACATGAGTCATTGAATGTAAGAGATTGACGAATAATAACGAAGACAAAGAAGTTGGTGGAGGTAGCCCCACACTAGGGTGAACCACGTGTATCTTGTGTCTTTGGTTTTCTTTGTGTTGTGTTGTTTATGTTATGAATCTTCTCAGTTCTTTGATTATTATGTATGATAGATAGATTTTTTGTTGCTTAGTGCTTTACTTGTGTTAAGGATGAATGAATGTTAGTTCTACTTGGTGCTAATTGATCATGATGTATTTATGGTTACTGCACTAGATCTATACGTGTGTATGTTGTGCGATGTTAATAAATCTAATGAACTAATGCATCTCACCTTCTAAGTGTTAATAGTATACTCTGTGAAGTGTTGTTATCACAAATCTTTGTCCTAGCTTGGTTACAGACACATGCATCATGTAACCCCCCTGCTTCTACCTCAAGTGAGACTCTGCCTGCTCCACAGGTGTTGCCAAAAGGGGCCATAGTTAGGGTTTTGTTGGTGCACTGTTGAGTGTTGAACCTTGGGTCTGCCCCTGTGCCAAGACAAAGCATCTACATTGGGTATTAGATTCTACCATAAATCATTGTAAACAATGACTATAAAAAAACAACTCACATATACATGCTTCTAATATTAAACTTGTAACATGCAACCATGATATTTGTAATCAAGAAAACACACTTTTATGACAAAAATACCACTACAATTTTTAGAAAAAATCCTAAATTTATTAGTTTCATTGCTAACAAAAACATTCGCATTTGTTACCATATTCTACCATAAATCGTTGTAAATAAAGACTATACATACAGTAATATAAGATAACCAAAAATACAAAACATCCACATTGGGTATTAGATTCTACTATAAATCATTGTAAACAATGACTATAAAAAACAACTCACATATACATGCTTCTAATATTACACATATAGTAATATAAAATAACCAAAAATACAAAACATCCACACTGTTATTAGATTCTACTATAAATCACTGTAAACAATGACTAAAAAAACAACTCACATATACATGTTTCTAATATTACACTTGTAGCATGCAACCATGATATTTGTAATTAAGAAAGCACACTTTTATGAACAAAAATATCACTACAATTTTTAGAAAAAATCCTAAATTTCTTAGTTTCGTTGCTAACAAAAACATTCTAAAATCCTAAATTTATTAATTTCATTGCTAACAAAAACATTCTCATTAGTTACTAGATTCTACCATAAATCATTATAAATAAAAACTATACATATAATAATATAAGATAAAATATTTTAAACAAATAATAATATGTGAGAAAATATAAAAAGAAGACCATAAATCATTGTAAATAAAACCTACATATAGTAATATTAAGATAAAATATTTTTAAAAAATGATAATATATGAGAAAAATGTAAAAAGAGGAGTGATGTACATTAAATATATCAAAATTATAAACAATTCAAACTTGTTTAAGTAAAACCTTATATAAATATGGTTAACACCTAGTTTTCACTAGCGCAAACATAAAGATTTACACTACAACAACAAACAGAAATAGATGCAAATCAATGAATATATACATAAACTAACGAGAATATCCATTAAAATTGGACATAAATTAATATCTGTATATACATCAAAATTAAAAATAAATTAATCCTAATCCAATGAATATAATTAAAAATAAATTAATCCTAATCCAATGAATATATACATAAACTAACGAAAATATCCATTAAAAATGGACATATATTAATATCTTTATATACATCAAAATTAAAAATAAATTAATCCTAATCTCAATCTTAAACATGTGAAAATTTTCTTATGAAAGCCATGGGCCATCAAACTTTACCCTATTCAAAGTTAAAAGTTTATGGCAAAGTTGTGGAACTAAAATGCTGCTACATAAGATCCTTATTCAGAAAACACATAAAATGAAATAAAAAACTTAGTGTATTCAAAATTGAAAAAGCACGGGATCTTTTAACTGACCGTGCCCTCAAAAGCATGTGTAAAGTGGATGGTTGAGAAATTTTCTGTATTTTGTATTTTGTCTCATCTGTAACGGATGGATTGTTTGAGAGAGAGGGAAACCTAAGCGGGAAGCAATCTATCCGTTGAAGGAAGGTTGGAGAATATATATATACATTTCCGTCCTACACTATCTTTGCTCTGTCTGGTATGTCTGTGTGGTTGGGTGTTTCATTCCGTGTGTGGTTTGAGTCCGAGTCAGTCGTTTCTAAGTGTGATAGAGGAGGAGGCAAGGTTTGATTGGAGGCAACTGAATCATCAACTGGAGCAAACAAATTCAAGGAAAGTGTATTTGAGATACTCAAACGATTACAGCTCTTTAAACGGTACATTTTATTATTATTTCCTTTGCCCTCTGTTTTCTTCTTCTCTCAGAAGCCCTAGTTATTTTTTTGTAAATTCAGTAGGAAATCTTAATCTCTCCCTCCTTATCTCAATTCTCATGCACATCCTTCCTTTCAGTCTATCAATTGATTGAAAATATTTCAGGTGCGGCTTTGTTCCGCTCAAATGCGAAACACCATTGGTTGGAAGACGAGTGTTCGATATGATTCAAGCCCTTCCAAACCCTTCTCCTTGAACGAATTCGAGCCCTTCCAAACCCTAATTCTTGAACGCCACTCCAGGTATGCATGGCTCTGGCTTCTCTGACCGCCTCTCTCAGTAGTTTAGCCTTGATATGGTTTCTCTGCCTATGGCGCCAGGTATCCACCATGTTTAATCTTCCAATAACAGTGGTTTAATCTGTCTGTTAGTATTTTAACATGCCTGTGTTATCTTTCTCATTAGTTTAACCCGCCGGCCTTTGCTTAGTCTGTTTGTTTACTAGTTAACCGCTCTATATTATATCTCTCTCCTTAGTTAACTAATTTTCCGTATATTGCTCAAATCCCTCTCTTGGTAGTTTAAATAGTCGATGTTTTATCAAACAACTTTACCTGTATTATCTTATTAGTTCACCACCAGCTTCCGTAGTCCGCCAGGGAATTTATTTCCTCACTAGTTTAATCCTCCTCGTGTCTTATGTTCCTCATTAGTTTAACTAGCGTCCGCCAGGGAATTTAGTTCTTCATTAGTTTAGCCCGCCACGGAATTTAGCTCTTCATTAGTTTAGCCCGCTTGTTTATCTCTCATTAGCTAAATCCTAACCCTAATTTTACCCTCTCCTTCCATGCAAATCAATGTCTCCTTCGTCTGGTTGGCCTACTTGTTTTAGTTGTTTGATTATTAAATTCAAATTTTAAGTTTCTAAAATCAAATCTAAGGCAAATTTCTTACCTGTGTATATTATTAAAGATTTAGGGATTTTGGTTTTTGTTCTTACCTGTGTATATTATTAAAGATTTAGGGATTTTGGTTTTTGTTCTTACCTGTGTATATTATTAAAGATTTATGGATTTTGGTTTTTGTTCTCTTTAAATCAGAACGATTCTGGGATTTTAGGAAAAAAGAATTTAACATTCTGAGATAAAACAATGCGCATTGCATGTCAATTATTGACGTTTTTTTTTTCCATTAGTTTAATCCATCTCTGCGGTGCAATTTACAATTTAAGGTCGCGATGTATTTTATTTTCATTAGTTTCTATGCCATGCTTATTAAATTTAATATTGCTTTTCTCAATCAAGCTTTTGGCAAATGGAAGATTTCTATTGGGGTTTTTTCACTCGGGATCCAAGGTTGGGGACTCTGCGTCGCTAGCCGCATCCCTGAAACTCCATGGAGAAGGGCGAGCGCGGGTGCGGATCTGCGGCGTAGCGGGTCGAAGAGCATGCGAGGGTCCAGCGGATGGAGGTGGAGGAAACGAAACCCTGCCGGCTGTGCGGTTTGGCGGGACTCTGCGACGAGTATGGGCGAGCAAGGGACGAAAATGAAACCCTGTGAGGGCTGTCTTTGTTAGGGGCCGACTTTCACTCTGCCATGTTCAAGTTGGAACGACTACTATTGAGGTTCCACTTTCTTCTAGGGAATTTTTAGTTTTTGTGTTAGAGGGACTCTCTTGTGGTGGTGGCTTCTGGGGTTTGGGGTTTGTTGTGATGGATGTTTTGTTTTTTTTTCGATTTTTTTTTTATCTTGTTAATTTCTTGCTCCTTGAAAAAAAAAGAAGTTTTGGACCAAAGCTTTGAAATCTTCTGGAGCACACTATTTTGGTTAATATTGGTTAATACTTTAAAGTCCTTTATATATTATATATCTTAAATGTATTTGATTAACTAATTAAGTTATATCTTTTAAGCATATTATTATTTTATATGTATTTGTTTGATTCTATATAGAGTTTATTTTTATATTTTAATTTAAAAGATTTCAATTTTTTATGTCTTTTGGTATTTATATCGTATATGTATTTATTTGATTTATTTGATTATATAGAAAGTTTATATATTTTATTTAAATTTAAATTTAAAAGATTTTAATTTTTATTATAATAATTTTTTAATTTTTGTTATAATAATTAAATTTATGAATTTTGTGTTATATTCTTTTAAGTATTTATTAATGTTTATAATTTTAATTTATTTTATTTTATATATAGATATTACATTATGTTTTAACTTAAATATGTACTTAATTTTAATTTTTAATTTACTAATTAATTCATCATTTATGTTATTTTTAAATACACCTTTCTCCTTTTGATTGTGGGATGTGTATTTATAATATGTTTTTTTAGTGTAGGATATATAATCATAATATGTTTATTGAATTTTGTTAGTTTACTTTTATTGTTTTATTTTCTTATTGCTTTTATAATTTTTCTAATAAAGTCTTTCTCTTGTTATTGCTTTGTCTTTTATTTATTTGATGTAAAAAGATAGATTTATATTAAAAATATATATATGATTTTTTAATTTAAATAATATACTAAATTTTTAATTTAATGTAAAAAGATGGATGTGTATTAAAAAATAAGATCTTTTTTATATTATTAATATTTATTTATGTTTATATAGTTTTAATTTAATCATATTTTATATTATTAATGATTTTCTATTCAATATAAAAAGAAAGATGGATTTGTATTAAAAAATCTATGATTTTTTTTTTCAAATATGGATTTATTTTATTTAATGTAAAAAGATGGATGTGTATTAAAAAATATGATTTTTTTTATATTTTTATATTATTAATATTTATTTATGTTTATATATTTTTAATTTAATTACATTTTATATTATTAATGATTTTCTATTAGATATAAAAAGAAAGATGGATTTGTATTAAAAAATGTATGATTTTTTTTTTCCAAATATAGATTTATGTTTATAGTTTTTTTAATTTAACATTTTATGTTATTTATATTTTATATGTATTTGTTTGATGTTTTTTATATGTATTTGTTTAATGTTTTATGTCATGATGTATTATGTCTTGATTATATTTATTAATTTTAACTTTATATTTTATTTAGTTTTTTTACATAAAATTGAATTTTTAAATTTATTAATTAATTTATTATTTATGTTAATTAATTTTTATGTGGACTTTTTCCTTTTGAATGGGGTATATATTTATAATATGTTTGTTGACATTTGGTTTGTTCACTTGTAGTGCTTTGTGTTCTCTATTAAATTTAAACAATTCAATTTACATAATCACATAATGGATGTGTGATTTTTATTTGATGTAAAAAGATGGATTTGCATAAAACTATATATTGTTATATTATGAATTTGTTTAAGGATTGTTTTTGTTTTATGCAAGGAAGTTGTATGTAAGATTTGGGTTTAGGATTAGGTTCGGGTTTTAAGATTTAAATTATTAAGCTTAGTAATAGGATTAGAAGCAAACCTTAAGGTTGAGTTTAGGGATTTACACATAATATTAAGATTTAGGGATTTAGGCTTAATGTTATTTTAGCCTAGCCTAGGCTAGGTTAGGATAAGGTATGTTAGGTTAGGTTAGGATTGGTTAAGCTAGTTTAGGTTAAGGTTGTTGAATTTTTGTTAATTATGTTAACATTAGATTTACTATAGTAATTTGAACATCTTTTGTATGCTTGTTTCTCCATATGTTATGTTGCACCATCTCCACCCAACCATAGGCACCTACTTGTGCCACTCCTAAGAATAACATATACATCATGGGAAACCCTTCTACACAAGGAGAGAAAACTCATAAACCTTCTTATAGAGAATATCCTTGTGAAGACAAAATAACCAAAATCGAGCTCTATCCACTATACAAAACCACAAAGCAGATAACCCAACAACATAGATCCATCACACCGTAGCTAGAGCGCTAGGGTGTCTAGCCTCCACTAGTGTACTACCAAGAGATAACCATCAATGCAATTGTACCTCTCTAGCTAGAGAGCTAGAGTAGCTGACCTTCATCATGAACATCACAAAATAAAAACCATAGTGACAGGTATGAGTAAACTCTAACCAAGATGTTCCCTACTTCCTTCCTTTTGTAGTTGCAGCTGCAGCTGTAACTCTCCACCAAACATTCGCTATATCTCCATGAGAGAGTGTGCCAAATGAGGAAGGCGTCACTCTTATTTATACTAATCCATCTATTGACTTTTCTAGGAGGGGCAACATGATTTCTTAGAATATATATATATATATATATTATCTATTTTCTTTCGGAGATGAATTTACTTCTAGAGCATTATGTATCTTCTTTACTATTTTTTGTGAGGTCGACCTCTTTTATGGGATCGTCTTTGACTTCCAATGGTTTTCATTTAACTTCTTGGAAGCCTCATCTACAGGAAAGGTTATCCTAGAGGTGAATTCCTCCCATAGCTACCAGAAACATCAACAAAGGTAGGGTAGGGTAGGTTATGTTAAGGTAGGATAGATTAGGCTAGCTTGAGGTAGTTTAAGGTAGGTTAGGTTAGGATACCCTAGGGAATGGTATGGTAGGCTTGGAAAAAAACCTTAAGGTCAAGCTTACTGATTTACACATGGGATTGAGACTTAGGAATTTAGGCTTACGTTTAGTGTAGGATAGGATATGCTAGGATAGGATAGGCTAGGTTAGGCTAAGTTAGGCTAGGGTAGTTTAGGTTATTATATGGTATAGTAGGGTAGGTTAGGTTAAGTTAGGATATAGTAGTATAGATTAAAGTAGCATATTCTATATTAGCCTAGGCTAAGGAAGGGTAGCCTACATTAGGCTAGTCTAGCCTACCCTTCATTATGATAGGCTAGGTTTCCTCTAGGACCTGTTAGGGTTATGGTAAGGTAGATTTGTTAAGGTTTAAGATATTATTAGAGTTCTTTGCGTTTCACTAGATAAAAATAACATAAGATAGGATCACTGAGAAATACGCAATCACAAGAGACACATCATTTATCCTATGAAACCCTCATGGGGGCGAAAACCCAACAAAACTTCCTTATAGATATCCAATACAATGCCAAGAGATAACTCAAACAAATATAGAAAGTCATCTCCCAATAATGCGCCTCTCTCTCTCTCTCTCTCTCTTCTCCAACTACAACTCCGAAAATTTCTTCACGCTGAACAAGTGAGTGTGTGTCTAAATGAGGCGCTAGCCTCATTTATACAACTCTCGCACATGTGGATGGAGGTGTCTCTTCACTAGCATGGACGACTTATTCTTCTGGGTGGTTATAACCACCTTTAATATATTCTAGGGCCGACTTCTATTCTTCCTATTACAATTATGTTTTTACCAATCCACAAAAGGGGATTTGGTCTTTTACAATAGCCGGCATGATCAATCCACAATAGGGGATTGATCTAATGAATAATGCAACAATACTAATTAGAATACACGTTGTTGTTATATTATTTCAACACTCCCCCTTAATAAGAAGGGTATTCTACAATGGCATGAGGAAAGAGACAGGAAAACATCATCAACATCATCATGTGGGTGAGAGGACAGTGTCATCAATATCATCTTGGAACACTGGTTGGCGTATCTATAAATCATCAAAAGTTTTTCTCATCATCAACACAACACATAGGTTGGAGCATCATCAACATAGCATGGAGTTGGAGTAACATCATCATCCTCATCGGTATGAGGCTAAGGTAACATCATCATCATATTCAGTATTAAAGATGAAATAATATCATCATCATCTTCTTCAGAAAGGACTCAAGAGATGAAGTGGAATCATCCTCATCATCTTCAGCAAGAGGTTGTAGTGGCATCATCATCATCATCATCTTCAGCAAGAGGTTGAAGTGGAATCATCATCATCATTTTCAGTAAGAGGCTGAAGTGGCATCATCATCATCAACTGCATCGACATGGATTAGTATAACACTAATACATCCTTACATCAATAATAGTACAAGGATGATACAACATCAAAAGAAACAATATTACAACACAAAGGCTGACAACACATCATCACACCACGAGGCTGGCAACACAACACGAGCCTAGAAACGCATCATCACAGCACGAGGTTGGCACATCATCACAACAATTAAGCTGGAATCATAACACAACAATTAAGCTAGAATCACAACACAACAATTAAGCTCACATCAACAATTAAGATGGAATCTCAACACAACAATTGAGCTGGCAGCACAATACTAGACTGGATTTATGTCACAACAATTAAGCTAGAAGCACAGTTCTAGGTTGGCCTATCTTAACACAACAATTAAGCTGGAAGCAATGTACTAGACTGGCTTTACGTCAAAAAAATTAAGTTGGAAGCACAGTACTAGGCTGGCATATCTCAACACAACAATTAAGTTGGAAGCATAGTACTAGACTGGCTTTACGTCACAACAATTAATATGGAAGCATAGTACTAGGCTGGCATATCTCAACACATCAATTAAGCTATAAGCACGATACTAGACTGGATTTATGTCACAACAATTAAGCTGGAAGCACAGTACTAGGATGACATATCTCAACACAACAACTAAGCTGGAAGCACAGTACTAGGCTGTCATATCTCAACACAACAATTAAGATGGAAGCACAATACTAGAATGGATTTACGTCACAAAAATTAAGATGGAAGCACAGTACTAGGATGGCATATCTCAACACAACAATTAAGATGGAAGCACAGTGCTAGAATGGATTTACGTCATAGAAATTAAGATTGAAGCATAGTACTAGGTTGGAATATCTCAACACAACACTACTCCCCCTTTTGAGGGAGGTCCTTTCAGACTATACCAAGCTTATCTCGAAAGTGCTCAAACTTTACATGAGATAGAGGCTTGGTCAACACATAGGAAACCTGTTCATCTGTGCTAACATATTGGAGCTTTATGGATCCTCTCTACACCATGTCATACATGTAATGATATCAGATATCTATGTGCTTCGACTTGTCATGAAATATAGGATTCTCTGTCATCTTTATGCAGCTTTGGTTGTCACATAAGATCGTGGTTGCTTCCATCTCTAGGTCGAATATATGGATCAACAAATTTCGAAGCCATATAGATTTGCATCTTACAAAACACGCAACAATGTCTTCTTCTTCCATTGTACTAAGAGAAATGTTGTATTGCTTCCTACTCTACCATGAGATCATGGTTGATCCCAAACTGAAACAACATCCTGAAGTGCTCTTCCTGTTAGAGACACTTCCAACCCAATATGAATTAGTGTACCCACTCAGTGTGAAATTATGATCTCCGTCATAACTGAGACCATAATCTAATGTACCCTTAAGGTACCTCATCACATGTTTTGCAGTAACTAGGTGAACGTGTTTGGGTTCTACCATAAACTGACTCAAAGTGTTCACACCAAAACTAATATCTAGTCTGGTGTTCGTCAGATACATCAGCGATCCAATGATCTTTCTATACAGTGTGGCATCAATCAATTATGACGAAGTGTCGACCATAATCTTTAGCTTCATTTCCATGGGTGTATTCATGGACTTTCACTCCAACATATCAAATCTCTTCAGGATTTCAACTACATACCTCCTTTGGTTAAGGAATATCTTCTCTGTGCTCTACCAAAATTCAATACCTAAGAGATAATGCATTTAGGACTTCCATCAAACTCTGTGGTGAGATTATTCTGCAATATGTGATGAGTTTTTCTTCATCTTTTTCAGGGATACATCATATACAAATAGTAGTAACATCACAGGCTCATCATTCAAAACCTTCAGGTAGAGGTTAGAATCAGCTTTACTCTTGGTAAAGCCCATGCTCGTCAGAAAATTGTCTATCCTCTACAATATCAAACTCTAGGAGCTTGCTTCAACACGTACATATCCTTCCTAAATTAGAAGACATGATTATTTCTATCTTCAATCTTCAAATCAATTTTTCTCATTACATTGTACCAATCTAGTACACTTGCTCAAATACAACTCAATCTGCACAATCATGTGCTCTCTCTATGTGCTTTCTATAAGGCACTATTTGTCTCACTGTCTGGGAGTATGTCCTCTACTCTCTCTTCAAATGTTCCTTCTAGAATTTGGGAATATTCACCTGCAGCTGCTCTGAGGCTGAGAGTGACTGCTTCATTCTCACTGTGGCTGCTAAAATCTGAGAGTAACTCTACTTATTCTATCATGACAATAGTTTCATCTTAAACTGAGAGTGGCTCAATAAATGATACTGAAGATATCTCTTCTTCTTTCATGGATGTAACTCTATCTTTCATTGTAGTCATGTCTCCATGACCCAACTAGTGTACTGCACCAACTTCAACTCAGTTTTAAATATGGGGATTTCTCCCCCTGCATCTCATACTATATATGAATCATGGTTGTTCTAGTTGTCTTCATAAATGTTGGAACTATTTCTTCAATAAGTGTTGTGTCATAGTATTCTCCCTTTTGCTGGGAGAATCCTCTGGACATACATCAGGCTTTGTACATCTACAACATGTTTGGTCTGTATAGATCAATATTGGAAGTCAATACTAACTTGTCTTCTCACGGAAGAATCCATATCCTAGTCTTTCTGGCTGGCTTCCTTCTTTGTCACTGAAACAAGTGAATCTTCCAAGGATATTTCATATATCCTATAAATTTCTAAAGCTACGATCTAGTCTTCTTAGGTCATCTGTCTCCCAATCATGGAAGTTGACTCTTCATCTTATACTTTTTGAGATTAGGATTACTCTCGATTTCTTTCGAGTCTATAAGGACTTCATCATCTCTTACAGGGTATACTTGGTGTTGAATACCAACTCTATATGTGAAAGACAAAGTCAGGCTTCAAACGTGTTCTGCTTCCCGTTCTAATGTTCGATCATCTTTGGAGCCTTCTGCTCCTTTCAATCAATCTTCATATGAGATACTCTGAATCTCAAGAGATATCTTATTCTTCATATTCTTTGGTACATGAGTGTATATGGTCATGCACATAGTCTACTTCATGTCTCATATAATATGTTATCTTCAACAACCTTCACTATAGCTTCCTCAGAGTTATCACTCATGACCTGAGACAAGGTCAGCAAGCAAGAATAATACTCTTTTGATAGTAGTAGATAAAACAATTGCACGAATAATCATCACAGTAGCTCCTTTAAAGATATCACTTGTGACCTATCTGAAGTAAGGATCAAAAGTAAGAAATACAATATGAAATGAGGTCAGCACTCTTATAGTGTTGTGATCAAACATTCCTCCATGGAAACTTGGAACTAACACAAGAAGGTTTCTCCTAGAGAAGATGTTAGTTGTATCATGCATATAAATACATTAAGAATTTATCTCATGTGCTCACATGCTACCAAGCACTATAGTGTTTTCTTTGATAAACTGTGAAGAAAGAAATGCAGAGAGAAAGATAGAACAAAAAACAGTATATTGAAATGTATGAAGAAATGAAGAGATTACAATGCTGAGCTAAATAGGCTCAAGCAAGATAGGAATAGAAAGTACAGTTGTCCAGTACAGCTGGCAATGTACAGTCAGACTGTTGAGGTTACATTATATTTAACACTCCCTCTTGAACTCAACAGTTACAATCATCAGCACTGATTATTCCTAAGTGTTGTCTCTGAAAATCAAAAACTGACTTTCCTAGTGGCTTTGTAAAGATATTAGCAAGATGATCTCGAGAACCACAAAATTGTAGTACAATATCACCATTATTGACTAGATCACGTATGAAATGAAAACGAGTGTCAATGTGTTTGCTTTTCTTGTGAAACATGTGATTTTTAGATAAAGCAATTGCTAAAGTATTATCACAGAATATAGGAGTTGGATCCTTTTCTATATGTGACATATCTTTCAATATTCTTCTCAACCACACAGCTTGACAAGAAGCTAAGGTAGCAGCTACATACTCTTCCTCTGCAGAAGATATTGAAACAATTGGCTGCTTCTTTGATGCCCATGAGATTAGGTTCGTGCCAAGTTGAAAAACATGTCCAGATGTGCTTTTCCTGTCATCTAGGTTGCCTGCAAAATCACTGTCTGTGTAACCAGAAAGTTGATTAC
>SNQJ01S0078874.1:19287-36065 GCA_010110895.2 Picea sitchensis
GAATTGAGTTTTGAAAGCATTGGAGATTGACTCATCTGTGAGATGCAGTCTGGTCTCATGTGTCACCAGAGAACCAATTAATTCATCTGTTGGAAATATTGATAGATCCTTGGATTCAAGGATTGTTGTTACAACCATTTCAAATTTCTTGGGTAAAATTCTGAGAATTTTCTCAACAATTCGTTTATCAGTGATGGTTTCACCAGTCAATCTGATCTGGTTCATGATTCCCATGACTCTGGTCATGAACTGATCCACATTTTTGGACTCTGTTATCCTTAGAGTCTCGAAATGCGTCCTCAAGTTCTACAGTTTAACTATTTTGACCCTGTCATTTCCTTGGTAGGAAGATTTAAGCATATCCCAGACCTGTTTAGAAGTACCAGCGCCTGTGATTTTTGAGAAAATCGAGTCATCCACAGAATTCTGAATCCATAATTTTTCTTTATTTTCTTTGTTCCTCAATGTTGCCTG
The DNA here is from genome assembly GCA_010110895.2 of Picea sitchensis. Lineage (NCBI taxonomy): Eukaryota > Viridiplantae > Streptophyta > Pinopsida > Pinales > Pinaceae > Picea > Picea sitchensis. Next base: position 19,762 of record SNQJ01S0078874.1, read on the forward strand.
AGAAATTCTCTGCGGATTTGTCATGGCAGAAAGGGCGGCTGGATCTGGTTCCACATATCCAAGATCCACTGGCTCCCAGCACTCTTGTTCTTGCAAGAACAATCTCATCCGAAGAGACCAAAACTCGTAATTATTTCCCAGAAGAATTAGACCCTGATTTGGTCCTAAATTGCTCGACAACATTTTTTTTTTTGAAAAAAAATCTCAGAAAAAATAGACGAAAATTTCGTATTTACCTTCGATTTATGAAACGTCGATTTGTCGATGGCCGAAGGGAGCTTATCGACCTTAAATTTGCCTTTTTCATGGTGCAATGTGACCACACACCTTATTGTTAAAGTGCTACTGGATTTTCCGGTTTTTTACCTTTCAATTTGTCGAAATGCGAAAGTTGCCTTTGGACAATTTTAACGGTCCAGATCTTGCTGTGATCTGACGGTTCAGGTCTTATCAGGATATCGTGAATCGGGACTTCATGAACCTTGATGACGGGCTCTTCTGACTCCTCGATTCCCCGATCTCTGATTTTGTTGATTTGTCGATAGGTGACTTTTCCCTTTGGGAGATTTCCTAAATGCTTTGATCTCCTCCATGCATCCTCGTATGATGGATGGTCCTCATCTTTCCTCGTGATTTCGAGACTTCAAATGCTCCGGACATCTCATCTTCAGGATCCACGATTTTCCAAATCCTGTAATGCCGATGCACTCTCCTATTAGGATTTTTCTGAAGGCCTCGATTTCTGCCACATGTCCCAGCAGATGGACGGCTCAAGGCTGCTTCAGGTTTTTCACCATGGAGATTCCCGATCCCTTGTTTTGACGTGATGAAGTCAGTTGGGCCCCAAAACGGAGCTTTCCTCCTGTCGGGATTTCGGACTTTGCATTTCTGAAATGCACGTGTTTCTTGTCCTCAGGATTCGCAAAACGCCGAATCCCGATGTGCCAATGGCCCTTTCCTTTTCGGGACTTTTCCCATGTCCTCGGATTGACTCCACGCATCCCCTCAAGATGGACGGTCCTTCTCGTTTCATGAGTTCGTGACTTGCGACTTCAAATTTCTCTGACAACTTGAAACCCTGGTAGACGATATGTCGACAGTTTCCTCGATGTCCGCCACATGTCCAAACAAATGGACGGCTGTGATCTTATCGCTATATCATGAATCGTGATTTCACGAGTTTAGAACTCTTGTTGCGACAGTCTTTCAAAATCGTGAACTCTGAAATGCTGATTTGATGACACTTGGATCTGCTGCCACCTGTCCTCTAAGATGGACGGCTCACAAGTCCTCTCAGGATTTCGTGATATTGCGTATTGGAGTTTTGGAGAGCAGTGTCTCACTCGTCCAACTCTTGATCCCCGATTTTGCGATGAGATAATATCGATGACTCGCGATCTTTCTTGATCGAATAGTCCAGAATGACTCGTGATTTTGCGATTCGCTAATTCTCACGGCAGTCTTCTGACCTTTACACCTTGCGAGTCAGTGAAGTGCCGAGATATCACCACGTGTTTCTTGATGGACGATCCAGATGATGTCGAGACTTCATGACTTCACAAGTTAAAAATTCTCCTGTGTGCTCCAGAGGACTAAATCTCATGCGCTTTCTCGTTGATCCAACGACTATTGGTCCTTTGCACAAAATCTGACGGCTGAAATTCTTTCATCTTTTCCACACTCTCTTCATCCCTTCTGAAATCGTTTCCACTCTGGATCCGTTCACAGAACGAATATTATGGCCTCAGTGTCTGTTCTTTGCACCTGAGACGTGTTCTTTACTCCTATGGAAGAAATATTTGTGAATCTTTCAAAGATTTGAAAGAAATACACGAATTCTTTGTTCTTTGCTACAATCTTTGACAGATTTGAGAAATTTCCATAAATCTTTAAACGACTCTGCCTTCTGCAGGAATATTTAGCGAATTTGAATGAATTCTTTGAATTCTTCAAGAGTTCCCACCTCCTACATCTCTTCTTCGTAAATCTTTGATGATTCTTGAAAATTGTACAAGAATTTTTATTGTTTCTTCTTTTTCAGTCTCTGCTTTGAGCGTCATACACTCTGTGACCTCGCGTGAGCTTCTTACGACGATATTTAGAGAGTATGAGCGAACAGCTTCCTCATGGAAGTTTCCTTCGTGAATCTTTTAAGAGTATGACGGACGGCTCTCCAAACCTTGTGAAAGAGACTGTGTCACATGCTCTCAAGATCCGTGAAGCTCTACGCTGTGAGGATCATGTTTCTCTCCATCCTGTGTGAAGAGGCTTACTACTGTAGCTCTGATACCATGATAAACTATGAAGAAAGAAATGCAGAGAGAAAGATAGAACAGAAAACAGTATATTCAAATATATAAAGAACTGAAGAGATTACAATGCTGATATAAATAGGCTCAAGCAAGACAGGAATAGAAAGTACAGTTGTTGAGTACAACTGGCAGTGTACAGTTAGACTGTTGAGGTTACATTATATTTAACATTCTTGACACTTGCATGTTTTGAATCTTAGCAACTTAATCATTCAAACCTAGAACCTGGAGTTTTGTTCTCAAGAATGAGTGTGTTTCTTTTCTTCCAAGTCACCTTCACTCAAGATGACAAGTGATTTCTTAAACCTATCTTTTGTACTACGACAATATGCTATCTTGAAAGAAGCTCGGGTTAGAGAATAAGCTCTATGATCTGTACTTTAATCCATCTAGTATTTTTACCAAAGGTTAGTATGATGGTCATAGCTTCAACATGCAACATTGTCATAACAACTAGATGTATATCAGAATATCAAACCTGAGTAGCATTATTATTATGAATGTGTTGGGTCTTCAGATCCTTCTGAATCTATTACAAGAGATCCCTTCTCCTACAAATACCCTTTAATGCTTAACAATTTAAAGATATGTGAGTACATACCTCTGATAGAATTTGCAGGTAGTGGCACCATCTGGTAGCAGTGACATTGATCACCAACTCTTAAAAATTTCAAGGGTGACTGCAACTAGTACCATGGTTGATACTTCAACTAGTACTGAAATTGCAATTGATATTGCAACTGGTTCTGAGACTGCAACTTAGGGTTTTATGAGGAAACCCTAATTTTTCAATCTTCAAATTTTGAAATTCTAATCCAGGGGATAGATGCGCTGATATGAGGCGAGTATGTTGGTGCAGTCGGATTTATGAAAATCCAACTTTTTCCCCCTCAAACTTGACCAACGGATTTCTAGACTGGTGCTTCTGGTTTTCTGGTACTTCTAGTTTTCTGGTACTTCTAGTACTTCTGGTACTTTTGGTTTTCTAGTTTTCTCATATTGGTGAAAACTAGGGTTTCACTTTCCAAGAGATCTACCCACTGAAAAGGTGCGTTGAAGGTTCCAAAGAACTCCTTGGGTTAGGGCGCACTTTTCTAGATGGTTTTGAGGGTGAAACTCTTCTTCAATAAAAATCCCTAATTTGCATGTACGACAAGAGGGATGTTTTTCTCTTTATATTGTGAAAGATGCTCTCTTCATCTTAGCTCCGATACCATGTTACGGTTTAAGCTATTATTAGATTTCTTTGCATTTCACTAGATAACAATAGCATAAGATAGGATCACTAAGAAATACACAATCACAAGAGACACATCACTTATCTTGGGAAACCCTCATGGGGGAGAAAACCCAACAAAACTTCCTTAGTATAGATAGCCAATACAATGTCAAGAGATAACTCAAACAAATACAGAAAGTCTTCTCCCAAGAATGTGCCTCTCTCACTCTCTCTCTCTCTCTTCTCCAACTACAGCTCTGAAACTTGCTTCACAATGAACAAGTGGGTGCATGTCTAAATGAGACGCTAGCCCCCTTATTTATACAACTCTGGCATGTGTGGACGGAGGTGTCTGTTCACTGGTGGGGTTGACTTCTTCTTCTGGGTGGTTATAACCACCTTCAATATATTTTGGGGCTGACTTCTTATTTTTCCTATTACAATTATCTTTTTACCAATCCGCAAAAGGGATTTGGTCTTTTACAATAGCTGACATGATATATCCACAATAGGGGATTTGATGTAATGAATAATGCAGCAATAATAATTAGAATACACTTTGCAGTTACATTATTTCAAAAAGGTTAGGCTAGGGGAGGGTTGGCTAGGATAGGATAAGCTAAGTTAGGGTAATATAGGGTAGGCTAGGGTAGGCTAAGCTAAGTTAGCATAGTCTAGGTAAGGTTATGATAGGATATGTTAGCTTAGGTTAGGTTAGTGTAATGAAGTTTAGGATAGGTTAAGTTAGTGTAACGAATGTTAAGCTAGGCTAGGCGAGGCTTGTTAGTTTTTATCTTGGTTGGTGTCTCAGTTGTGCCTATGTGTCCTAGGCCAGCTAATGGACACGTTAAATAGCCAAGATCAACCTTTTATTTCAAATTAAGCTAGACTTATTCTTACAACAGAAAAATCATGTTTGAGTGGAATGTTGGGGCCAAGGAGACAAGGTGTGCCTCTAAAGGTGGTTTCTATTGGATTGAGGGACCCTGTCCAAGGGGGGTTGCACCACCTAGTGGAGCATGGGGTCTAGAATCCCTTCTCAACCACTGAGTCCAAGATTTGGCACAGACCTCAAATAAAATGGGGGTTTTCTAGGGAAATAAAAGGAGGTTGAGGGTGTGAAGACAAAACACATTCTCATTTTTGAGTTGAAAAAGTGAGTAGAAGGAGGCGTGCTTGAGGCTAAGGAAGGAGGGTGAACTATGTTGAACCAAGAATCAAGCTAAAGAGGGAGAATATAGGAGTGAAAGGAAGCTAGAAGAGATTAGGAATAGAGCCATATTAGGCTGCCAGTACTAGGATCCACTCAAGACGAGTTTTACAGCAGGAACAGGGGCGAGTTACGGCTCTACACCCTCATCCACGATTGGAAAGATTCAGTCATAGTGTACAAGAGAGAACATGGTTGAATTTTGGCTACATTATCAGTTCTTATCAGGTCGTACCGATGTCAATACATCTACAACAGGAGTGTTGAGATAGTTGGGTTATACAGAGCTTGTGGAGAGGAAAGCCTTGCCTAAAAATTTCCTGTAAGGAATTTCTAAATTGTATTTGTTGTAAAATTTCCTCATAAGAGTCAATAAGAAGACCTCCTTTGTTGGTTTTCTCCACACTGGGGTTTCCAAGGTAATATCTGGTGTATGGTTATTTTATGTGCTTGGTTTTGTATTCTTCCACTACCATTTTGTTGTTTAATATCTCAGTTGTAGGTTAATTGCATAAATTCATATTTTATATAGCATTAATAATTTATGGTTAAGTTAATTTATTGGAGGAAATATCAGTGACTAAGTTATACGTAAAATTCAACATGGTATTAGAGATTGGCCTATGAGTATAGGACAACCAAAGTACATTCTGTACAGACTAGAAAGGTAAATCAACAAGTGGTATAAAAGACCATATAGTGTGGGTGAAATAGGGAAGTAGTTGGAAGTTTTGACGACCTACCTGAGAAGAAAAATTTCATAGGAAAAGGACACGATACCTACCCTTTCTTTCGTCATTTTCCTAAATACTATAAATTACATCCCTTTTTGCACACTTTTCATTAGGGAAGAGAAGATGAACTATTTTGTAACTTCTTCTTCAACAAGAATATGAAAGGACACATGGGAGTTAATATTTTTTGTACAAAATAGGATAGAAGCTCATGTGAAAGGGACTTTTTGGCTTTTCAATCATTATTTAGACCCAAGAACTTTTTGGGGAGAGATACTTTGTTAACTAATATTGAGAATCCCTTAGGTATATCATATTATAGAAGCAATTATGTGTATAAATGGACCAGATATTTGAAATACTTAAAGTCAATATAACTATTGTTTCTATGGATTATAAGAATGTTTGTTTGTTGTAGATTGATTATCATACAATCTTTATCATTTTGCAGTTAATGATGTTTCTTTGAATATTTCAATTCCTTTGGATTTGTGGGTTGTTATTCTATACATTGTTGTGATCTAGACTAATCTGATTATATACATTTGTATGCACTTGTCTCCAATATTGCTCTTTTGTTTCAGTTAACTATATAAAATTTATGCAAGATTTTGGTTGCATTTATAACTCATCGGTTACTATAGTGTTCTCCTAGATAGGATAGGTTAGCATAGATTAGTAATAGATTAGTCATAATTTCATACATATTTTCATTGCATCCTCACCATCCATCCGCTCCCCAACACCAGTACATCGAACTGTAACTGGTAAGAAAACCAAAAGATAGCAATAAATGGTAGCCGAGCCAAATTTGAGATGGGACTCCTAATTCAAATAGTGTATATTCTAGTTGGGACCATATACTAGGGAGTACCCATTGTTGTTTTCGGGAAAATTTTTACTAGTCAACAAAATTGAAACTAGAAGCAAGGCCATCTTTTATGGCTTATATACATGAAATAAACAATAACCGAAATCACTCTTATTTCAGTAATCCCAATCCTCAACCTACCTTTTTTCCTCGAGTTGATTTTGAACATTATTTTATCTACAAGGACTCAAATCCTAATTTTGGAAGTGCATAACACGAGATTAGTTTCACGAAACCCATAGAATTACACACGCTTATGCAAAATTTGCTTGGAAAATTACCTACAACCTCTAAAATCCCTAGGAGAAAAAACCCCATGTATAATTTCCTAACACAAATCCTTATTTTTATGTTAAATTCATAGATGACCTCATTTAAACTACTTTACAAGAAGTCCTAGTACCTTTTAGCAGAGCTACGCATTTCCTTATTGAACCTGAAGAATAATTCAAAAGTGAACAACCTAAAATTACCATAGAAAAACTAATGGGAGAAAACGGGAACAAAGGAGAAGTTATACCTCAATGCAAGGCCTAAGGATCTCTCAATATGGCTGGACAACTTCATGAAATTCCAAGTAAGTTTGATAAACACCTCCCTAAATTTGACCCAGATAAACCCAGATCCCCAAAAGATCATGTTAATAGTTTACTTTTAGCCATACATCTTCTAGGTGTTGAAAATTATGACGTAGTGTGCAAGTTATTTCCTTACACATTTTTAGGGAAAGCCTCTACTTAGTATTTCATCTTACCAGTCAGCTCTATTATGTACTAGGAAAGTTTTGAAAGGTTATTCATGAGAAAATTTGGAGAAAGAAAAACAACAGTGTCTCTACATAATGAACTAGGAGCCATCATAATGGACAAGAGGGAAAGAGTAAAGGAATTTAACCACGGAATTGTTAATGTCTTGATCAAGATTCCTCATGATGTTGCTCCTACTTAGTCATTAGCTATTGAATATTACACAAATGCATTAACCCCCTCCATAGGGATGTTTTTGAAATGATCTAACAGAAACACATTAGCATTAAACTTTGATGAAGTTGAGACTGTGGAAAGAGAGTTATCTTCATATGATAAACATCCACATTACGAGGAGACTAAGTTGGCTAGAAAGAAACAATTAATATTAACTAAACCACCTCACAGGGAATCAGAGGATATTGATAATGTGGTCAAAATGGTTAAGAAGTTATCCAATGAAGTTGTGGACCTTAAAAGGAATTTCAGTGAAATATCATCAAAGCCACTTCTGTCCATTCTTTAAGAAACTAGAAAACTCGCCACAATTGTTTGAACTACCACACATGGATTTCAACTTAGATAGATTTAGTAATGATAATTTATGTTCTTATCATTAGCAAAATCACCCAGAACGAACATGCCCTCAGTGGGTAAACTCTATGATCCTAGTGATAAACTAGTTGCTATATCAACAAATTTTGGATGATGAAATCCATGCACAAGCTCCTTCTGATGTTGATGATGAAACTCCCCCGGAATCAACTATGCCCTTTTGTGATTGGTGTGCAAAATTAGATGATGAACAGATCAAGGAAATCCTTGTCGGAGATACACATGTTGTTAAAGTGTTTTTGCAAAAGGTTATACCATATGCAAAAAATGTCCAAAATATAATCCCCCTTCTTCTAAATAATATAACATCCCTCTTAGGAAAATAACAACACCCCCTATCCTCCCAAAACAAAGTGATGCAGCTCCATAAAAAACCAATAATAATATTGTAAAACCATTGTAGAAAACTAAGATAAACCAAGCACATCTGGATAAACAAGGAATGATACTAAGATTGCCTTGATAACATATAATAAAAAAATAGTTGAGAAAAAATGTGTCCATGCTATCAACAATATTGATTATAATGTATTTGAGTACATGAAGAAAATGAAAGATAATATTTTCATGTTGAATATTTTTTCTTTAACACAACAACGAGAGCTCCTACACAATTCTTTCAAATATCATGATACTTGGAAAATAATTTTCTCTACTACTTAAAGCTTAATCCCTAAAATTCATACACAAGAGATACACAAAGTGGAGATGGTAACAACTTTAAACACAACAAGCATAGCCACCTTTTCAAAATCTCAAGTACCACTTTTTCTGCTCACATATGAAATTTGTAATTTCAATGTACACAATTGTTTAGCAGATTCAGGTGCCTCTTCCAATATTATTCCTTTTTTTCATTTGCCAAAAAGTAAATGTTGTTCCACAAATGATGAAAACCAGGATCATCCAATTAGATATGAAAAATGTTAAAGTGAAAGGTGAACTCAGATATGTTTTAATTAGACTTTCATCTGCCCCTAGGCTTCATCAGACCATATACATAGTTGTTGTGGACATACCAAAGAGTTGCGACTTTATCTTAAGAAGAGACTGGTCATCCAAACTACAAGGTTATTTCTCAACTGATTGGTTTCATCTGTGGCTTCCTCATAAAGGAAAATCAAATAAAATTTGTGTAAATAGTGAGACACATAGTGACAAACTTAGAAGGTAAGAATGAGCCCACAAGCTTTGCCCATTCTTGTTTTGGGAGTTATTTTTTTGAAATTGATCACTGTTGTTATGAAGCACAAACTTATGATATACCATCAGAATTACAATCAGGCCTCTACCCATGAATCCATAATAGCACATATCCAGTACTAAATAACTTAGGATTTAGTTTGACTAACAAGACTAATATTCCCAACATGTGGACGATGTTCTTCGATGGCTCTAAAACATAGGATTGAGCTAGAATAAGATGTGTTCTAATCAATCCTAGTCAAGTAAAAATGCTAAGATCATTCCACTTAGAGTTTGAATGCACCAAAAACACCATTGAATACGAAGCCTTAGTTTAGGGCCTTAAAAAAGCCAATGATCTTCAGGTAAAATATCTTAAGGTGTTCAGGTAAAAAAATTGTGTTTCGAAAAGATTTTTGACTCTCAAAAAGGTATTTGATTTAAAATCCAAGTTCATGAGGAAAACAAATCTGAAACCCAAGAACTCCACTATGATGCATTTCTTTATCAATTTACAAGCATATGAGAATCCTAAATATGTTTATCTGGGCACTTTTTGTTTGGATTCAAAAAAGTACACTTTCACAGAATTGTTCAATAAGTATCAATATGTTTTTTCCTATACATATGTCGATTTGAAGATGCACGATACATGAATTATGCAACATGTGATTCCCATCAAAGAAGGGATCAACTTGTTCCAACAAAATCTTAGAAAGATAAATCTGACTCTCGAACCTATGATACAGAAAGAACTCAAGAATTTATTGGATGCCCAAATCATTTTTAAAGTAAGACATTCAACTTGGGTTTCTAATATGGTGCCGGTAAGAAATAAGTTGGGAGAAATAAGAATCTCTACATATTTCAAGAATCTCAACCGTGCTTCCAAAAAATACAATTACCTAGTTCCCCCAATGGAACAAATCTCGCAACTTGTCTCCTTATCTGAATTGTTCTCTTTATTAGACAGGTTTTCAGGGTACAATTAGGTTCTCATGGAAGAGCCAAACCGGTTAAAAAATACCTTCTGAACCAAATTGGGAACTTATTCTTACATACACATTCCCTTCATTCGAATGAATGTAGGAGATACGTTATAAAGGGCCATGCATATTACTTTTAAAGGATTAATCGGTCATAGCGTGGTAGTCTACCTATACGATGTGACATTTTATTCAAAAAAAAGGAAGACCGCCTGAAGCATCTGAAATAGAGTTTTGAATGATGAAGAAAATACAAGATTCCTCTAAACCCAAAAAATACCATCTTTCTTGTTTCAAAAGGAATTTTTTTAGGCCACATCATTTATAAATATGAAATTTCGGCGGATCCATAAATAACCAAGGATATTCTACAGATTACACCACCACACTGAAAAATATCTATGCAATCATCCTTTAGAAAAATCAACTTTGTAAGAAGATTTTTTCCATATTTTGAGGAGATTGTAAAACCTCTTCAAAGAATGATAAGAAAAGGATGTTCAGTTTAAGTGGACACCATTAGAGAAAGAAGCATTCAAAAATATTAAAACAACTATAGCCACTGCTCCATCTCTGCAAAATCCATATTTCTCCATATATTTTTTTGTGTACACATTCATGTCTGATCACTCATTAGCAACAATGCTCACACAAAAGGCTAAACAAGGAGACAAATACCCTGTCACATTTATGAGAACTAGGTTACAAGGTGTTGAATTGAATTATCCCCCAATGGAAAAGAAAGCCTTTATTCTCCATAAATCCATCAAATAGTTCATACCTTATATCCTCCAAAATCATATTAAATTCATCATCCCAAACCCAAAAGTAAGGTCTGTATTCATTCATAAAGAACTAGGTGAAAAACAAGAGAATTGGATGAAAACTCTACAAGAGTACAACCTCAAATTCAAACCAGCTAATATTGTGAAAGGTCAAGGCTTATGTAAGTTAGCTACATAAGGATATGACAATGAAGAACAAGAAGAGGATGGTTGGAAAGATGAAACTACAATGTATATTGAACAGGTTCCATATGTCCCATTCATTCAAGGATCGTATTACAATGATCTTAAATATTATTTGCAACACGACACTACTCCATACCACCTCAATGATAAGTAGAAATGAGTGACATGAATGATATATTTACAGTATCAGTCCTTACATGACATCTTGTTCAGAGAAAATTATGATCGAGCATTGCTCAGGTGCCTCAAAAGAAAATATGTTTATAATGTCCTAAAATATACACATGATGGACCAGTTGGTGGTCATTTTTCAGGTGACACAACATCCCACAATTTTTTGAGAGATGGATACTACTGGCCCATAGTTTTCAAAGATGATCATGCATATTCATTGATTTTTGAAGCATGTCAGAAAGTTGCAGGAAGGGAACGTAAATCTACTTTTCCACTCCAATTTGTAGCAGTATAAGAGCCCTTTTGAGCATTGGGGCCTAGACATCATTGGTGATATAAATTCTCATTTGTCCAAGAAACACATGTATATTTTGACCGTTATCGATTATTTCACACATTGGATTGAATAAATACCTTTAGACAAAGTGAATGAGGAGGTAGTAATAAATTTTATCGAGCAACATCTTATCACGAAGTTTGGAATTCCTAACTCTTTAGTGTTTGATAATGCTACTTATTTATCATCCTTGAAATTATCTGAGTATTTGTTGGAAAAGAATATCATTTTAAAATACTCAGCCAATTATTATCCCTAAGGAAATGGATTAGCAGAATATACAAAGAAGAACATCATATGTATCCTTAAACGAACCATGGTTGATCACGAGAGAAATTTCCACAATGCATTACAAAATTTTCTCTGGGTGGATCGTGTCACTCCCAAATATTCCATCGGAACTTCACCTTATTTTATTTTGTATGGGAAAGAGGTCATTCTACCCTCGAACATCTATCTACCTTTCCTCCAACTCACACAATAGTCTCGGGGCAAAGAATGTCATGTCATCAAAATTCATATTGATACCTTCTTGAACCTTAAGGAAATATGTGACAAAACCAAAATCAAGTTTGAAGCTCACCAACAAACAATAAAACATTGGTTTGATACGAATTTTGCAGGTGAGAAAGAGTTCCAAGTTTGGGACTTAGTTATAAAATGGGATAAGTCACATGAATATAAAGGGAAACATTCAAAATTACAACATCTTTGGCTTGGTCCCTACCTCATTAAAGAAAAAATTGGCCAAGGAGCTTTTCGATTACAAAATATTCAGGAGGAAATTGACTCTTTCCCTGTTAACGGGAAAATCCTCAAACACTACATCAGTTAGTCATTGAGGTTGTTGATCACTTGTACATAAATAAATCTTGTTTCCTATTTTCATTTTATTTTTTTTCTTTAGTTAAGTTAGTTTTCTTAATATTTTTTATTACTAGCATTTTCCTCCATCCTTCTCAATGGTTTCCTTTGTGATTTTGAAGTTCTCACAAATTAGCCTAAATCACATTCCTAAACATATCACATATGGTCTAGATATCCAAATCATCTATACAATATGATGTCAAATGTACATATATCCCCAGACATGTAATCCCTTCACACACTACCACAAGTCAAGATCTGGTGGAGGAAGATAACTTATCAATACAAAAAGACACTGGAAAAACAAAGATATAATATATTTCACTAAAAAACATATTTCTATGTTATACGAGCTAAACAAAAATAATCTAGATGAAATGTTCATAGTATAATAGGAATCACAACTCAGGACGTTTTATCATCCATAATCGAGTTATAAAATCTCACCATCACAAGTGCGATCTCTAGTGCTTTAAAGGTTAACTAGAATCCCCACATCCACCCGTGTCTCTAAGCAAAAGAGAATCATATATTATAAAATTTAAAGTCTTGGGGAAAGGATTTCCATATCAAATGGGACATGGAAGTGTATTTGTTGGGGCTATGGATGCTTGCTAGCAATGGAGCGACGCCAAAGAAATGCACTATGAATTTTATTCTTATCATTCTTGATGTTTTGTTTCTATTATACTACCCATGTCTTCCTTTCTAGACATTTACCATGTAAATTTGAAAGCAATATGATAATTTGAAAAGGTCTCACTCATCTTTGAATCACCTTAGTATTTTCAATATGAAAGTTATGGGACCTATATTTTATCTCTTATGATTTTGTATGATGGATCACCCTTCATAAATTGTGTTTGGACATCATCTTGCAGAGATTCATGGCTTCGACCAGTGTGTCTCCATTTTTTGTGATAGGCACTCCAACCCTCGAATTTTTTTTTGTTTCATCTTGGTTAACTCAATACAAAATGGAGCTTGTTATCCTTTGAGCCTATGAGAAATCATCATAATTCTCCCTCTCCACCTCAATATACTTTTAAAACTCATTTTTTTACTTGAAAAAACCATCAAGACTTGGTGTTGAAGTCCAAATTTGAAATCGACAAAAAATATTCTAACTCCTTCGAACAGTTCGAAGGTGTTTCCTCTAACTCAGCTAAACAATTCATAAGAGATTCTTCTAGCTCCTCCAAAAAGTTCAGAGGAGTTATTTTATTCTGCCTCGATATGCAATGATATCGCACAAGTTAGATGAAAATCCTCCGATTTGTTCGAAGGAGTTAACTATAACTCCTACGAATACATCCAAATATTTCCTCATATTTCTTTCGATATTATCAAATAACTTCATATTCGACCCTCCGACCACACCAACCCTTCCTATCGCATTTAATGCCAAAATGTCTTTTTGACTATATAAATGGAACATGGTGAATTCATTGTTACCGATTGAGTTTTGAGTAAGACAGAGCCATAAGGATAAAATGAACCAAGTTACCCCATTCAAGCTTTCCACCTATCCTTCCAAGGGAATCCCCCAACCTATAAACCTTTATTTTCACTCCTGAAATCACCATACTTCGCTCGCAGAAAATACCTAGTTTTTTAAAGGCCATGATATTTCAATATAGCTCCCCAAAACACATCGGAGTATTTATTACTAGATACTATGAATCATTCAGGAGAGTTGAATACCTTTCCTCTGACCAGCTCGAAGTACTTGAAAACAACCCTTGTGACCATATCGAAGGATTTACTTCCAACTCCTCTAATATGATCGAAGGATTTACTTCCAACTCCTCTAATATGATTGAAGGATTTACTTTCAAATTCTCTAATCTTGATGAGACTATAGGTATACAAACATGGGGTGGATTTTCTTGTCAGATGAAGCCTCAATCCACATCTATTGCAAAGTTCTCTAGGATAAAAAATACCATAGAGAATACCAATGAATTCGTGAGCACTTCCTCATGCATTTATATGAATATATATTTTGCGCCACTCCCCCTTGTATGACAGACAAATCCATAATGATCATAAGAAGAATGAAGGACTGGTATCTAATGGAGCATGGCACTTATATAAGGGCATATGGTGTGATGAATCCTCCTCACCTAGTTCCATTATTTGTACCTGACAATATCATTCTTCAGGAAGTTGCATACCAGACTATTATACATGGGGTTGGAGAAATGTTGTATAGGATTGAGAAATCAATATGGCCCCAACTACCTTTATATGTCGGCAATTGTTTCTTCGATAATACCAAACAATCCCAAGTGGAGGTAGACATATTAATTTCTTATCACTTTGCAAAAGAAATATTCAGAAGACATGACCCTAGGAATATCATAAGGGAACACTTCAATAGCATCAGGCTCCCTTATGAGTGTACTACTAAAATTTTGGAAGAAGAGGAGATGCATCAAAATTATAGAACATACGATGAGGTCATTTCCAAAAGGCGTGGCCATCCAAAGGGAAGGGTCCCTGACAAAGAAGAAGCAAGAGAGGCATAAGAAAAGAAGTAGAACCAGAGGAAGATGATATATCTTCTCCCATGTCTATCTCAACTCATTTAGGATCTGTCGAGGAAGAGGAAGAAACACCAGTAGATAAAAAGAGGATGGATAAATAAAAGGTGTTGAAAAAGAATAATGAGGCCAAAAAGAATAAAAAATTTGAGGCTGACAAAGAAAAATCCAAAGATGAAGCCAAAGCAAATGCTCTAGTAGATAGACAAAAGGATCTGGAAGAAGCAGTGAGAATAGCAGTAGAAGTAGTCAAGAAAGAAACAAAGGAATAATCCGACAAATATGAGGAGGAGGAAAGGAAAAATATAAATTCATAAATTATAGGGGAAGAGACATGCCCCATGGATGTATATATCCCAAGAACATCTACTATAGGCATAGATATATACCCAACAGGAAATGGTTTAGGCCTTAGACTATGGGAACCATTTCCACTAGATGAAGTGTTATATCTTAGAAGTTTTATGTATGACACTAAATATGGTAGGATCATGCAAGAGTGAGTTAAGAAGATTCCAGTGACAAATTGGATTTGTTATCATTTGTCACTTAGGTACCAGTCATGGGAGATGTTAGAGAGAATCATGTGGAAAGAAATAGATTTGGTTATGCATTCATGGACACCAATATAGATAATATACATACGTTATGTAAACAAAATGAAGAGAAGGAGTTAAATATCATAAAACTTGAGTAAAATCTTCGATAGATGAAAGTGGATGAAATAATCCTCCAAATATTCAAAGTAAGTGTTGATAAGGTTAGAAATGAATTGGAAGGTGACATATTGACATCTATGCTTATCTTCACCTCTTCCGAGATGCAGCTGCCATAGTCATCTTTCAAAACAACCAGATATAGATGAATCTAACACATTACAAGACTATCCATGAAGGAATAACTAACATAGATAGGTGGATAAAGGAAAATCCTTATGCACTTCTTGATTTATATAGGACATCAAGATCTGGGAGAAACACCAATTTGTATGGATTGGATCATTGACAATAGATAGGACAAAGAGAAGATAGAGAAGTAACCAAATCTATGGAAATATGTTCAAGGATACACAACGATTCTCAGGAACTGATAAAAAATGGTCTCCTCCCAAGGTTATATGAGATTGGAAAGAACCTAGTAGAGGAATAAATGGTAAATGCAGTTCAGAACAACACAAATCGAAGGAAACAAACAGTTGAAGAAACTACATTCGTCTCTACCAACCTTATTGATCAACATTTGGTTTAACCAGTAAAGTTTCATATGATGGTGGAAGATTTCGTAACAAAGTTACAGAAGGATATGAGCACCCTCAATGATAGTATTTCTCTAAACAATGAAACATTAGAGAAGCTGACATACAGAAGGATTGAATCACTCTATAACTAGTTGGAAGTTTGGACAACCTACCTCAGAAGAAAAAGTTCATAGGAAAAGGACATGATACCTACCCTTTCTTTCATCCTTTACCTAAATACTCTAAATTCCATATCTTGTTGCACACTTGTCATTATGGAATAAAAGATGAACC
>SNQJ01S0078875.1:5882-34822 GCA_010110895.2 Picea sitchensis
AAAAAAAACCGAATTGGGCTTTTTATCCCGCGGCCTAGGCGACTTTGGCGAGTTTTTCCCGAGTTTTTGAAAAAATCGCGATTTTTTCAAAACCCAAAAAATCGCGATATCTGGTTTTGAAAAAATCGGCCCGCTGAAAAAATTGCAATTTTGCCGATTTTTTCTGATTACTCAGCAATTTTTTCTACTAGGCTCGAAACCCATGAGGAGTAGATGCTCTAGGACACATGACATATAGCACTGGTCCGACAAACAATTAAGCTCTAGGTGGTTCTGGAGTATGGCTCCCCCCACCTATCTCACCATCCCTCAAGTTCACTTGATCAACCAAGCTTCCATTAGGAGTTTCTTCTCTATGGCCTTGGATGTTAGGAGTGCTGGGCATCCTCACTCTTGTGCCCCACCCTCTAAGGATCATATAATCAACCTCTCTCAACCTCGGTCACTTCTCAGAGGATATCATCCGCTAGTGCGTTGGCCCTTTCATAGTTATTATTGACTCCAATGAGGAGCCTGTATCTTGGTCCCCTCACTTGTCCTTGGCAGCTCCAGCAGGCCTTGACATCCTCTCTTTTGTTCATCACTGAAACATTCTGTTCAGTACTAAGACTTTATTGTATTTGCAACTTATTTTATATCCTCTTTAAGCTAGACACATAGTTCTTTTTAGTTCATCATCTTTTCTGTTTTCAGTTTTGATCTATGAGTTGCTTCTGCACTCCCACTTTGTAGCTACACTGGTTGTACTCTTTTAGTCCTTTTGACCTACTTTTGTGGTCATTTGTTGGACATTAATAAATTTTTCTTATCTTATCTTATCTCACCAGCAATGAGATGTGCCAAAACCTGCCTGGAAGAATCACGAAATCTGAAAGTGAGTCTAAGTGAGATTCTGACTGCTTGATCTTGGATGTGTTGCTAGTCATCTGCTGATTTTTGATGTTATCTCCTAGGTGCCAGTGTCAGCATCTAGATTCAGTATGGAAGTGCATGTGATATTGATTGTAAGGTGGGGAGTATATCTCTATGCTTTTACTGATGTGTCTGCCCAGCAGTATGAATCAAAATCTTAATAGTACAGTTGAAGAAAGATGACAATGTACTTGCATTGTGACCTGGAAGTTGAGCACTTTGCTGACTTTGTGCTTGAATTGCATCAACTCTCTGTCTAAATTGTGTCACAAGCTGGCATGCAGTACGCCACATCAGACAGTGCTTTGTCACAAGTGTGGTATTGATAATTTGATGGAACTGGTGAAGGAAGTGGCTGGAAGAGGGACATTCCTACCATGTAAAAGTTAGGACAGGTCAGAAGAATGAAGCAATGACATATTGTGTCCCGATGTCTCCATGCCCTATCTGTCAGATATTTGTTTCCGTGATAAAAAATATATTCATAGTAGATGACTGGTCTACAGTCAATGTAAGGGATAAAGGTAGGGACTCGGGGGTAATCTGAGTGAGTTTCCTGGAAGGAAGTGATGCATATTCCTAATATCGTACTATCAAGGGCACTAGAGTACAAGCTAATTGTTTTTATTTTTAATTGATTGAATATTGTTGAGACACCAAACTTGCAAGCTCTGAGTAAAGGAACAAACAAGCTGAGCTGCCATTATTATCAGTGGTATCCAAATCTGCCATCAGTGTTAACAATATGCTTGTGTAATCCATCCTAGAGATGCCAGTGGCTTACAAAACCTGTTGGACCCTTAGAAAAACTGCTAGATACTAAGACATGAACTGTTGGACCCTTTAGACTTCACCTCTGATACATGTCAGTCCAGTCTGAAATAGAGGGAATATGACGATAAATGAATATGGGTAACAGTATTAGAACTGTAAAGTAGAAACAATTGTATGGAAGGCAGTCTTACGTATAAGAAAGTGCTACAGTGCTTTGGATGCTGGAGAAGAGAAAGTAGGGAGACAGGACCAGGAGCTTCAGAGGAGATAGGCAAGTTCCTGCTCAATATCGAGATTAAAGCTTCTGAGAAGTACATCTGTGGAGAAGCAGCAGTGAAGCTCATGGAGTCTCTGTCCAATTTTCTAATTTGTAATGTATCATCACATAATAAAATAATATGATTACGGTACATGGTATTTCCTCAAGCCTTGTATAGGGTTAATTGTGAAGATTTTTAATGACAAAATCAGATATATCTCATTCACACATTTTGTCAAACACTTGACTAACTTGAGATTTTAGTCTTTAATAAATGTCTTAAAACAGAAAGCAACCGAAAGCTAAAATATTTAAGTCAAGCAAATCACTGATCCATACTCTGATAATGCAACAAGTAGACAAGTTATTTTGGTCCAATGACCAGGGCAAAAAACCCCATTGTGGGGAAAACCCTAGAGAGATTATTTCTATTATTCAAGAACAAATCTTAAATTTCTTTACAACCTAGAAATTTAATGATTCCAACTTGTTGACCACCTATTTCGGCTCGGGGTCAACATCATGTACCATGAAGCTATGTACCTTGTGCTACTATAAGTTGAAGACTTTTGGCTCAACATGGCAATTTTGCCCCCGACACGTCTTTCTATGTACTCAGAATGTCTGCTCCCCTGCGTGGGATAATAATGTAATAGGTCAGCATGAATCATATTTTTAGTTAGTTGCCTAAGACTTTATCATTAGGGAAGTTGTTTCATCGAGTGTTTTTTTTTCGTCAGGGAATTAATCTGGCCTAATAGGCCATTTTAATTATCCTTGAGTTTTTCACTCACAATAATCCTCCAAAGTGGTGAAAGACATTCTAATGATCGAGCCCAATGGGTGACTAGGGTCTAGGAATATTGTAAATGACCATGCTAGACATATTCTAGAGTCTAGGAGAATTCCGTCGAGTTTTAATAGTTTTTTTTTTTAATTTATTAAAATTACCCATTTAATGGTAATTTTAATTAAATTTGATGTAAAAATGTAAAAAATTGGTTTAGGGGATTTTGATAGGGGTGTGAGTACTCAAAAGAAATGGCAAGAGACCCCCTACACCCTTGGACGAAGTTTCAACTCATTTGGACAAGTTTTGCTAGGTCTTTGTCCATGAGGAGTCCAAGTCGGTCTAGACTCTAGAGTCAACATTTAATTGCTTTAATTTGGCTAAGTGAAAATGCAAAAAATTGTAAAAAGAGCAAAAAGTCACGAGAGTGAGTGGGAGAGGTTTCCTAAACCTTTTCCTAAGTTAGAAAAATGATTTTCTAACTTAACCAACCCCCCATTACTTAGCCACAACTTAAAGTGACCATCTCCCTGACGAAAGTGCGCCCCCCTTGCTCTAGATCTTGGTCAAAGTAAAAAATTAAAGCAAAAAGACACCGAAGACCCTAAGTGCGCCCTCCTTGGTGTCTAACCTTATATTTGACAAGTGTGAAAAGGTGTTTCCCCCTTTCCCCCTCAACCCTCAAACCCTAGAGATGACTAAAACCCTAAAAGTGTGCCTTGTCCTCTTGCCTTTGATTGATGTGTGACACTTGGAGCTCATTCAAGAGGGGTTTTTCCTCTCTCCCAAGTATAAAAGAATGCCCACCCCTCCTCATTTCTACATCTATTCCTAGAGCAAGTTTATGCTACCCAAATCTCTCCTATTCCTCTCTTTCATTTTGCTCTCTATCTTGTAAATCTTGCTGCAAGTATTTGCAGCAACATTTTTCTCAATAATAGAAAAGCTTTGGAGGATCCATGGTGTGCATTGAGAGTCTTCTTGGTGCCATGTTTATGCTTCAGTGAGGTGATATCTTTGCTTTGTTTGTTTGTGTATTTCTTGCTCAAGGATCTAGTTTAGGAGATCCTAACAAAGTATTTTGCTTGGATAAATTTCTGGTAGTATTACTGTAGATTTAGTGAGCTGATTCTTTATGATATTGCAAAGTATTTTGTTATTTCATTTGAATCTACTCACCTCCTTTCATTTTCTGTAGCAAGATCTCACATTTTGACAGGTCACCAAGGGTTTAGAAAGACAAATTTCAGATCTGAAAATTTTTCTCTTCATTTCCCTTTCTCTTTTGGGCATTTTCTGTTCTGTATTAGGCTGAAAATTACTTCATTTCTTTGCTGATTTTTATATGTAAAATTTCTGTTATTTACTAACAGAAATTTCTGAGTGTTTTTGGTTGCAGGTTCACGCCAAAACAAGGGGAGGTGTTGCCCATTTGGGGCCTCAAAACACTCAAGAAGAGCCTCTCAACTTGGGGTTTCAAAACCCCCTTCTTCTTCTCTCTATTTCCTTCATTGTAAGCAACCCAAAAGAGTCTCTTGGGATTGCATTTTTCTCATAGTTTCATATTTCTGTTTTGTAAATAATAATTAAATTTGCCTACACCTTGCAAAGTGGTTTGGCATAGCCAACCCATGCAATATCGTAAGGCTAGGTAGTTAGTTTTTTGTTTTATGCATCTAATGATTTGCCCCACTTGTCCTTAAGGCAATGTTGTGAGGCTAGGTTTATTTGCTTATCTCTTGAGTTATTCATTTAATTATTCACCCACTTTGGCACAAAACCGGTAGGCTTGTCCTCCTCTTTGTGCCTTTGTTGAGGTTGCTAAGTATTTGGTTTATTTCTTATTTTCCCCACTTGTCCTTAAGGCAAGATTGAGTGGCTAGGTGCAATTGTTTTACTTTCCAAGTCTTTTTACTTGCATTGATTTATTTTGCCTACACCTTGCAAAGTGGTTTGGCTTAGCCAACCCATGCAATATCGTAAGGCTTGCATTTCTTGTATAATTTGTTAATATCTTTTTAAAGTTGGGAAGTAATCATATGTTGCAATCTTTTTTAAGTTGTAAGTAATCATATTCTGTAGCTTTTAGGATTGGAAGTAATCATATCTAGTTTAACTAGGCACCCAGACTGATACAACTTTCACCATAAAAAAGGGTGACTGTAGAAGCTATAGGGGGTGGAAGTCGGGGATGGCTTCCCTGCTTGAGCACCCAAACATTCCAGATTGATCTGTGGAGCTAGGGAAGGACCTTGCTTGTCCTTCTTCTTGAGCACCCAACAATCATTTTGGTCAAAGCGGTAAGAGTCTAGGGGTAGACACAGAGTCTAGGCTTGCCTCCTCACTTAATCAAACTAAGGTTTAAAACTCTTCTAAAAATCTATTTACACAACCTTTAATTTTCAGTTTTAATCATCTCAATACAAGTTGTGTAATTTTATTTTCATGCACTTTACTTTACAAGCAATCATCTACTTTGCAAGTCTTATTACTTTTCTAAGTTGGGCGCCTTTACTTTCAAGCTTCTTTACTTCCTAAGTTGCGCATCTCTCATTTGGTCAAGTTGCTTTCCAAGTTATATTTTTTTATGGTGGATATCTCATGGTTCTTGGTATATTGGTTCTAATTATTCTTTAATTCTTTTGTATAAATTGTGCAATTATCTAAGTTGTTATTTTCATTGTATTTTGCTCATGATATATTTCTTTTGTGGATAATTCATTTAAAGTGCAAGTTATATTCTTTATTCCATTGTAATTAGTTCATGTAATTGTTTTGTATTTGTTGTATAATTTATTTAACTCCCTTTACCCAACCTTTAGGAGTTGTTATTTTCATTGTATTTTGCTCATGATATATTTCTTTTGTGGATAATTCATTTAAAGTGCAAGTTATATTCTTTATTCCATTGTAATTAGTTCATGTAATTGTTTTGTATTTGTTGTATAATTTATTTAACTCCCTTTACCCAACCTTTAGGTGCTAGTCTTAGTCAACTTGTAGGTGAAAGGTTTTGTTTGTTCGAAGCTTTGTATTGTGCATTACTACTATTATACAGGTTAGGCCCCCTAACTTAATAATAATTAAAATTAACTCCTAGATCACATTAATCAACTTACATAATAAGTAGGGTCTTAACCTGAAATAATGTAACCGCTAAGGGCATTCTTGTATTATTTTGTTATTGGATTAACCCCATTGTGGATTAATCATGTTATTATTATTATTGATTAAATCCCCATTGAGGATTAATCATGTCATTATTAATATTTTTATTATTAGATTAATCCCCATTGGAGGATTGACCAAGTCGGTAATTGTATATGGACCAAATCCCTTTATGGATTTCATATCTGACAATTACAATGTGCGTAATAAGAAGTCGGTCCCAACAGCTATAATGAAAATGCATTTTATTTAAAGGTGGATTTATCCACCCAATATGAGAGGTCGGCCCTGACAGAATGGTGACTCTTCACACGCTAGCTGCATTGATATAATGTAAGAGGCTAGCCACTTCTCTGATACACTTCACTTGCTCATGTTCTTAAGAGGCAAGGTGACATTTCAAGTTGGCAGGAAAGAAGAAGAAGGCATGATCCTTTGGAAGCAAGAGGATTTTCTGCATTGGTTGAGCTATCTCTTGAACTCTTGATAAACTATTTATGATAAGGAAGTTTTTGGCTGGGTTTTCTACCCAAAAGGGTTTCCCTGTGATGTCGCCAGGTTCATTGTGGATGTGTATTTTCAAGGCTGATCTTGTTATGCTCTTTATCTTATGAAATGCAAAGAACTATAATATCAAGATAAAACATTAACATGGTATCGAGCCAACCTGAAGAAAGCACAAACAAGTAAGAGGAAAAATGTCATCATAATGGGCCCAAAATTAGGGTTTTGAAAAGAGAGTGTTTTCAAAGAATCTAGCACCATAGAAAGTTGCACCCTCACCCAAGGATCAATTTTATAATTCTTAGAGCTTATTATTTTCAGTGGCTAGATATCCCCAAAAGTGAAACCCCAGTTTCACAAAGTACCGGAAAACCAAAACCGAAAATTAAGTACCGAGTACCGGTACCCGTAAAACCAAGCATTCGGTCCATAAAAACTGCAGAGCAGACGAAGGGGTAAATTTGATTTTCTAAAATTTCGAAAGACACCAAGATACTCTCGCCTCCTCAAAATTTTCAAATGATCTATCCCCTCGGATCCGATCGCACTTGAAGTTTGAAAAATTAGGGTTTTCTCATAGAACCCTGAGTTGCAGTAAATTTCTGCTAAGCAGGCCCCGTAACTGGCCAGGCCAGGTTCAAGTAAATGAACCAACAGAATCACTCTTGAAGTTTTAGTAATGATTACCATTGCTACCTCAGATGGAGCCACCACCAAGAAATGCTATCCGAGGTATGTACTCACATATGGTTAATTTGTTAAAACCCTAAAGAGTATTTACAGAAGAAGGGATCTTTTACATAGGATAAGTTCTATGATCTCAAGATCCAACACATTCAGAGGGAATGATGCAACCCATGTGTGTGATTATTCTAATATGCATCTATTCATGAAATTATCTTGATGAGTGTTGCATGTTGAAGCTAAGATCAAATAATTAGAAGGATTGAAAGCTGATCATAAAGCTTATCCTCTAAAACCTTAATAAGTTGTGATGTCTTAGTACAAGATAGTTGAAGAAAGCACCCTATCACTCTTGAGTGAAGGGAGACCCGAAGAAAGGACTCACTCTTGAGGACAAGATTCCAGGTTTGAATAATCAAGATCCAAAGGTACACATGACAAGCTAATAACTCTTGAAGAGATAAAGAATCACCGTAGTATTATACTTGATAACATGTGAGAATACCTTGTTTGATATGACTAACACCTCCTCTAGGAGAAACCTCGTAGGTTTGCTCTGTTTCGGGATTGCCATTGAAGAATAAGCTTGGTCACAACATCATGAGAGTGTTGACCCCATTTCCTCAGATCATTCCTTACCTTTAATCTGCTAAATTATAAGTAATAAGCTCTAAAGGAGCTACTATGATGATTGTTCGCGTTATTGCTTTAAGCTGTCAAGAAGGATATTCCTTGTTTGTTGTTTTGTTGACCCTTGGTGTTCAGTCACATGAGGAAGCTATAATGGCTGCGTATTAATAACATGCTAAAGAAGAAATTATAAATGAAGCAATCAATGTTGAAAAGAAGAAGGTGGGTCTCTCGTCGCTATGACCCATGCTATTGAAGAATCCATGTGAACTCTAGAAGATTAGCTCACATCATTAGCTACGCCACCATACATATGCAAAGTTGTCACAAGCTTACCATAACTCAAAGCAGATCATGAAGGCGTACGCGATGGATGTGCGCAAGGGAAGAACATCAAGAACCCAAGCTTCCTAAGAGGGACAACAGCGTATAGAGTTCCAGATCCATTCATTTCTTTGATGGTATATGGCCCAATGTGCCATCATCCTCCATTAATGGTATGTATACCGTGTATCATTCATTAATGATTATTCTCATGTTAACTGGACATATTTGAAGTATTCAACAAGACACCAAGGAATTCAAAACCTTGATAGAGAATCTTTCCAAAGAAAGATTAAGATACTCAGTCGATAATGGAGGAAAATATACCCTCAAAAGAATTGCGAATAATTCGTGAAGATGTTGGGATCAAGATCTCCAACAAAATGGTGTAGCTGAGAGGAAGAACATAATGATTATGGAAGTTGTGAAGAGCATGATTCACGATCAAGATCCTTCCTATGTGCTTATGGGCGTAAGCAACTATGGCAACCGCTTATTTGCAGAACAAGACTATCCCATAGTGCACTTGGGTTCAAGACACCATAAGAGATGTTCATCGAAAATAAGCCAAAGAAAGAAGGGAATACTTGTGCGATAATCGCGGAGGTATCTAAGGCCTTCAGCATCTACATACCCGGTCACCGCCAAATTGAGATCGCTGTGGACGCGGATATTTGATGAAGTCGCACTCAAGAAATCGAAGATGCCACTGAAGAGGTATGTGAAGAGGATCTTGTAAATCCCAGGACGACAGTATCCGTGAGAGAAGCTCCTAGAGTTGCGTATCCCTGTAAGGGAAGCTCCTCCGAGCTTCCCGATGAGGAAATTCTTTGAAGATCAGCGATACGCCAGGTTCAAGAACCTCCTCGTGATGACCTTCTCTCCCATAGCAAAGCCCGGCTGGGCAAGAGAGCCATTCAAGATGGAGAAGCATGGTGTTCCGTATGGAACCACGGTAGACAGGATAGCCAAAGCCATTCTCCGCCTACCTACTTTGATGTGCAATCTCTTGATGAAGAACCTACATGGTTTGAAGAAGCCATCCGTATGAAGGAATGGGCGATGACAGAGGAACACCGATCCATAATGAAGAACGCTAAGGGTGGTACCAGTTCCCAGCCCGAAGAATAAAGATGGGGTATCCCATAGATGGCTCTTCTACCAAAACATGCTACCATGAATTTGTATTGAGAAATATAAAGCAAAGATTTGTCGCCGTATTTTCCTAGAAGGAAGGTATTGACTATGGAAGAGACATTCACTCCTCGCGGCCGTGATACACTTCGCTGGACGAACTATTATAGATCTTGCATATCGCTAAGATGGAAGTCGCACTGTATGGACGGAAGACAAACTTTCCCCAAATGGTATTATCGAAGTGTATATAAAGCAACCCCAAATATTTGAGGTTGGTATTATCGCAGTCTCGTCCGCCGATTGAAGAAGAAAGCCTTATACGGATTGAGTGAGCAAGCTCCCGTGAGCTTGGTATGGTCAGACAGACATTGATTTCCAGTTTGGCTCTTTACCAAGCAGCGATTCAAATTTACTCGCGATCATGATACCGAAACCAAGAATACTATTATCGCATGTGGATGACTCTGTTCTTAACCGAGAAGAAAAAACTCATCACGAATGTAAACCGACTCTGCCGAGAATTGACATGAAAAGACCTTTACCGTATTATTTCTTTAGGTCTTGAGGTATGGCGTAGTCCCGTGGAAGAATCTTCCCTTAACCAAGGGAAGTACACGCCGAACTCAAGAGACCGGCTATGTCGCAATGCAAGTCCATGAATACACCCATGGAAGCAAAGTCGAAGCCGTTGGTCGATACTTCGCCAGATCTGATAGATGCCACCGGTCAGACAGACATTGGATCACCGATGTACCCGAATTTAACACTGCATCAGATCCGGTCTTTGGCAAAGAACACCGTGGTGTCGGGCCGGGTGGTTCCATCGTGTTCATTTAGTGGTCAAAACATGTGATGAGGTATTTAAGGGTACAATGGATTATGGTCTCGGCCATGATGGAGATCATGACTTTCACCTACTGGATATAATTACGTAGATAAGTGGAAGCGTTGTTACCGTAAAAGCACTTCCCGATGTCGATTCGCTTTGAGATCAACTATGATCCTTGGTATGAAAGTAGGAAGCAATCCATTTCTCTCAGCACAACGCATAAGTGTAGTACATCGGGATGCGCTGTTCATGAATGCCGGGCATACCAAAGTTAGCCGACAGCCTATTTGATTTGGTATTGAGCAACCTGGCGTGACAATCAAAGTTCCATTAAAATGACAGAGAATCCTCGCGGTTCCACGACAGTCGAAGCACATAGAGATCCATCATCATTTCATCCCGATATGGTACAGAGGAGCCCCTCAAGCTCCAAAGACATTAGCACTATTGAACAAGTTGTCGATGATGATTCGCTCTATCCGTAAAGTTCAAACACTTCTCGAGATAAGTTTGGTATTGTCCGAAAAGGGACCTTCCGAAGGGGAGTAGATGTGATTCCTTGGCTTGCACCTCGTTGTTAGACGTAGTGTTAAAGAGAGTCATGCTTCGACCCTCACCGTTAGACGAGCTACGACATTGATGATCCTTGCTTCAATTCCTCATTTAGATCGAAGAAGATGAGTCATACCACCTCGCTGTTAGACGCAAAGTATGATCACTGCGGTGTTCCTTTTTTCTGACCCAGTTGTTAGACGTAGCAAGATGAGTCATGCTTTCCGACTCCGTTGTTAGATCGTGAAGCATGACGCCGGTGGTGCCCCGCTTCCTCGACCCTCGCTTTGTTAGATCGTAGAAGCAAGATGAGTTATGCTTCCTCAATTCTAGTTGTTGCATCGCGAAAGCATTAACATGATTCCTCGCCGACCTAGTTGTTATATTTAAAGCGAGATGTTGATGTTCCCTTGCTTCGACCTAGTTGTTAGATCGCATGAAGATGAGTCACGCTTCTGACCTTGTTGTTAGATTTAAAGCATGACGTTGTGATTCCTCGCCGACCTGCTGTTAGATGTAAAGCCAGATGATGATATTACTTGCTTCCCACCTAGTTGTTGGGATCGTGAAGCAAGATGTGATCGACATCGAGCTACCAAATTTTAACCACCGCGGACATTATTGAGCTAGTGTAGTAATCGCGGATGTACGGACCGACTGACTCGAAATACCAGCCTTAACCTGTGACATTGGTTTAAAGTGTAGTAATCAGTGGATGTGATAACCTTGTGGATGAGGTATCATTTTGATACATATTTGATGCAGATGATGATAGTATCTTTGAGAATGATGATGGCCGCCGATGAAGAAAACTTCCATGATTCGTGTAAATGTGCCAGACAATTGTTCAAGATGATATTGATTTATACTTCCCTCGAGATGCCACCGATGATGCACCCCTCTCACCGATGTCGATGAAGACCTGATGATGAATACCCTTCTTGTTATGGGGAGTGTTGAAATAATAACCTTAAGTACCTTTATTATTTTGTTATTGGATTAACCCCATTGTGATTAATCATGTTATTATTATTATTGGATTAAATCATCGAGATTAACTCGTCATTATTAATATTTTATTATTAGATTAACTCCCATTGAGGATTAATCAAGTCGGTAATTGCATAAGGACCAAATCCCCTTTAGCGGATTGGTCATCTGACACCACAACGTGCGACAAGAAGCTCGGCCCCAACAGCTATAATAATAGTGGGGCCGATTTAATTAAAGGTGGATTTATCCACCCGGTGTGAGAGGTCGGCCCTGCCGATGGTGACTCTTCACACGCATGACATTGATATAAATAAGAGGTTAGCTCCTCACTTCTAACACACTTCAATTTGCTCATGTTCTTAGGAGGCAAGGTGATATTTCAAGTTGGTGAAAGAAGAAGAAGGCGGGCGATCTCGAAGAGGATTTTCGTGATATTGAGTTTTCTCTTGAACATTTGATAAGCCACTTATGATAAGGAAGTTTTATTGGTTTTCTTCCCCAGAGGGTTTCCCTGTGATAAAATGTTGTGTCTATTGTGGATGTGTATTTTCAAAGGATCTTGTTCACATATGCTCTTATCTTTATGAAATGCAAAAGAACTATAAAAATGGCATAAAAACATTAACATTATTAACCCTCGCTTCCCTAGGAGGAGCCTGACGAAAGAATTCCAAGTTTAGGTGATGGTTTGGACTTAGGCATTGTGCCTCCAAGGACACAATTCGCTGGTTTGAGAATTCTCCACACTTGTAGGTGTGTATAAGGACGCATAACACAACCTTCAACAAAATCCTAAATGCAAATCACTTATCTCACCCATGAAACAAGCTTCTAAACTACCCACATGTGCCAACCAAACAGCAGCCTGATTTTTGGGAAATCGTGTGACTGTACAGATGACAAGAAACAACAATAAATGCACGCGACCGCCTTTGGGAATTGTGCCACCGTACACAATACCTCGTGACGATTTCTTCCTTGAAACCGCGGCCTCCCTCTTGTCAGTATCTTTCTCTCAGATGAACTGCCATTCTCCCTGCCAGGCTGGACTGCTATGATGTCACTGCCTTGGGAATTGTGTAACTCTAATTTAATTTTGGAAACTTTGCTCTAAACTCATTCTAGAAATCTGATCTCTCTCTTGTGTCTTCTCTGCAGGTTTTTCTTACATCCCTAAGCATGTATATGTATTTTTCTCTTTTCCGAAGAAACCCTAATTTACATAACCAACTTCAATCTAATAGCTATCATAAGTCTAATCCAAGAGATCACATTTTAATGCTTTTCATTAATTACAAAGTAAGTAATAAATGCACATTAAATACTTTTGGGTCCCTGCTATCCCCCCGACATATCTAGGGATAACTAGGAGATCATGTCTCAAGTCTTACATGGTCCTAGACATGGAGTACCGAGCAGAGTTTAATTGGAGCATTTAACTGAGGGCCCTTTCTTCTTCTCAACCAAATGAACCTCGCTGCCAGTGAGCCTTCCATCACCACCGCCCGGCTTGCATCAGAGGGCTCTTGCTCCATGAGGTAATTGGTCCGAGGTATCATGGTATGTGTCATATTTGATCATTATAACCCTCTTATATATGCATTAGGGTTTCTTTCATTCTGGATGACTGCTTGATCTTACACTAATCCACTTGACCATTGTTGGGGCTGCATTGATGGGCAACTCTTAGCAGTCAAGTATTCATGGGTCTTTGGTTAGCCACCATAGATTTGGCAAGATCGCCATCATCTCCATCTTATCACTTTTTTCATCTTATACCCCGCTTTCATTCATCCCATTCCCTAGTCTCAAGCATATTAGGATGACCTCCTAGGGTACATCTTGTCTTGTGGGAAGAAGGGGCTAAAGGCCCAGTGTGGGTAAAAGCAAAATTGCAAAAGATAAAACCATGAAATGAAAAACCTAGAGATGCTTCACCAGTGGGGATCCCCGAAGGCACAAAAGCCCTCGAGCAAGCAGAAACTAAGGGACCCTAAGAAATGATAAAATTAATAAAATGCAAGACCTAACCAAGAGGATGGGAGGTCCTATCACGAGCCTAATTCCATTATGATCATAGGTATTTAGCAAGTATGACATTGCCATCATCTCGGGTCACCAAACTGTAAGTGCTGGACCTTTGGTCGCATGGCCAAAAGAAAGGGGTCTCTTAATGCAGCCACTTTCTCATTTCCAGATACTACTGGGTAACGCTAGTCACCGGGCCACCAAGCCAAGGCGTTGTCCTCTTCATTTATTAATTGTAGTAAAAAGAAATAAAAGAAAGATAAGTAAGTGCAATAAAAGGGCTTGGAAAAATGTATCCATGATTCCGGGTACAAATTTCTCCTACAAAGGCACCCACAGACAACACACTGTACTCTTTGGTCTTACTTCATAAGGACTGACATCCCTAAAACCATATCATCTCATTACACATGGCTTGAATGATCCTTTGAGGAAACTTTCCATCCCCCTGTAAGGTTTTAGCCCAATAGGTTGTCTTGTTGGTTTCCCCTTAGCTTTGTGCTAGTAGATCTCTGTAATGTCTTTGATCTCTTAGATGATGTGTTAAGGACTTAATGGCTATGTTTGATAACTTTAATGATGAGGTATGGTTTACATTGCGATGTCCAGACTTATGAGCCCATGGAGGGAAGGAATGATGTGCAGTGACCTTCATGCCTCAAGCATGTGTACTGTGAGGACGGCATGGGGAGATGATTAGCTCTGGACCTCCATGGGAATAAGAGCCCACGATGGTTGGCCGGGATGCATGCAGGCGTGAATGTGAAAGCCAGACGAGCCCCTGTATAGAGAAGAAGAAGGACACCCCTCATCAGGACGCTTTTGGCGTAGATTTGACCCATGGGGATCACTTTGAAGATGGGACTATGGTTCTGTGATCAGGACGCCACCTGTGGCAAATGGACGCATTGGGAGCACAGGCAAGCAGCAGGGCTTGTTTGGCACGTGTGACGGTTGCAGGAGCCCCCGTGAGGGGCTAACAACGCTTTGCTCCTTGGATGTCATCATGCCTCAAAGGGCCAACGCCTCCCCTCTAGGGGCCCGCTGAATGGCCTCCATTTTTAGCCTTACTTTGACATTTTTAGTAATTCTAAGTGATACCTAATGAAAGATAAAGTCACTCTTGTCGGTTGCCTTTGAAATGACCTCTTTTGTAATTTAAGGTCATAAGGGATGATATAAATTGAGGATGTTTTCACTCATTTTAACATAGAATAATCCTTACTTCATGAGAGACCTGCTCTTAGCCTTGTCTCATATTTTTGGTCTTTGGGAGTGAGGCTTACACTTGGAGGATTATCTTTGGCATATGCATGGTGCTTTTATCATTGGAAGGTGTTACAACTAGGGTTTGATTATTTTCATGAATTCTGAAGTACATTTTTGCATGAAAAACTTCTTTGCTGAATGGTTGTAGGTAGAATTGCTTACCTCATGGTCATACGTTGCTATTTGTTTAATCATTGAAACCATAGGGAGCCATCACACAAGTAGTGGCTGTGGCTTCATGTCCCCATGGTAAACGCTTTTTAGCCATTTGATTTGAGAAGGTTTACCTAGCCATAGCTAAGCACTAGCCATTCTCTTTCTTGAGTTAGCCTTTGAACATAAATTGAAGAAAGAAGGCCCAGGCCCAATTTACTTACACACCTAGGGTTTGCTTTCTAGGGTTTGAAAGCCTTGTCCCCAAGCAACACTTTCAGCCATAGATTTGTGTTTATTAGCTAGCCGCTTAAGCAAAGAGTCTTGAGGAAAGAGGGAGGAGCATGAGGCTCCAGTTTTAGCTGGGCTACACCTAAGGGAGCCCTCCCTCCCCTGTGGTTTTGGATTTGGTGGCCCCACCATAGCAGCACCATTAAACTCCAACCTCTTGTCCTTAGGTTTAAATCCCTCCAAGCCACTAGTCTTGCTCCATTTGACTCCATTTTTACCCAAGGTGTCTAGAAGTACAACGCTATTTTTGTAGGCTTAAAACAACTCTTCAAACTCTCTTTATTTGAAACCCTAACTAACTTCTAGCGCCTAGACCAACCTCCTAGAAGATGATGACGTCTTGTTTTTTTTAGACTTGTGTTTGGACTAAAAATTGTGGCTTATTCATCTCTTTGTAGCCATAGAGGCTTCAAGTACTTTCATATTGATTTGTCAAAAACGCCCACCTTTTGACTAGCTAACCCTACCCAAAACAACAACATTATAGGTGACGCCATACCTATTAAAGAACTTGTTTGGCCTCAAAACGTTTTGACATTTGTCACCTCTTTGATAGACCTTGAGTTGTTGGACTATCTATGTTTGTTTGGATTGACACAACGCTCTTCTCATTGTCTTCTAAATTTGACCTAATACTAGGGCTCTCTGACACAATTCTATTTCTGCAATAGTGACGCAATAACAATATTTATATGAGCAAGTCTGCATTGTGATAATACAAATATTTGATTCACACATTGAATGCTTATACCCTTGTGTATTTATTGAAGAAGTGACGCTAATATAAGTTTTATTGGTAATCATTGACTTCACCAATAATTACTTTCATTAATGCTCTTCATATATATAAAAAGATAGTCATTGATATTGTGAAGTACTAACCACTGGGGCAAAGACATTTCTAGTTTTACTTCAGTCTTGTCTCAAACAAAATGCCATCCAAAGTTGGGAACATTTTCTTCCTTTGACTATCATATATTGGCGAATCTGTTGAGGGAAGCTTGTCTTTAACCTTTGAAACCTAAACCTGATCCTTCTTCGGGGAACCTGTGACAATAGAACCTTGATCCTTCTCCTTCAGAATCCCAGATTACTAGGGACGTCTCCCTTGGGATTAGCCACCCTAAATAGAAAGAGCTCCCCATCGAGGTGACAGTGGGTGGGGAAGCTCCTGTTACGCCAGTTTGAAGCCTTGACTCAAGTTACCTAGACCCTTCCTACAAACTGTGCGATAACAGGTCCCACAACTTAAAATCACTTTAAGTTATAAAGTACATTCACTTTATAAAAACACTTTATTTAAAAAGTTACTTTACAAATAAAACATGTCTAGGAAACATGACTTTATGTCCCCCCCATGACAAAACACAAAAACAACATGAATGAGGACTTCCCTTGTTAAATTTCAACACTCCCTCTTAACGAGGGAGGTCCTCTTGACATTTCCACTTCCAGGACCATTCCCAAACTCCAAGCTATCTGCAGTGGTTGCTCCCTCTGAACCTGAATGCTGCCTCTGAACTAGTCTGGTAGAACTGTGCCTTCTATTGATGCTTCTAGAAATCTTGTCTCGTCTCTGATCATTTTCTGATTGGCTTAACTCATACCAGTTTAACCTTCTTCTAGCACTAGATCCCTGAACTAAGGACTGACATTCGGGTGCACCTTCAGTCCTTTGAGCTTCTTGGTCCCCCTCTGAGTCAGATATCCAACCTGACTGACATCTCACAGGCTGGCCAAGCACTGTGTATACTCTGCCTCTCCGCTCTCCAATCAGAACTGTCCTGATGGGAACCTCATCTATTGCATGAATATGAACATAACCACGTTCCAAAGTGATTACATATCCAACATCTTCTAGAACTGAGACTGAGAGGAGATTAACTCTCAGCCCTGGTACAAACAATACCCCTTCTACTTCCAGGGTCTCTTTGAAGTCCAATAGAAATCTGACACTGTCGACTCCTCTGATCTGGTGAGTCCCATTCACAACATGATCAGGACCAATCTCAGATATGAACAAAAATGAGTCCAACATTCTTGTCATATGACTGGTGGCCCCACTGTCCACCATCCGAGTCCTGTCAAACTCAAAGTTGTTGCTGTTGCCACTAGAAACAATGGAAACAAGAGAAAACTCTTTCTCAAACTTCTCACTAAAGTCATTTACCTCTGCAGAGGCTGCTACTTGTTTCTCCTTCTCCTTCTCCTTTGTCCCCTCCCTGTTGGGACAGTGTGCTGCATAGTGGCCATATTCATTGCATGCAAAGCAACGAACTTTGTTGATGCCAATCTTGGAACCCTTCTTACTTTTTCCCTTGCCCTTTAACAGAAGAGCAAAGTTCTCCTCAACAACTCCCTCTCCTCCCTTCTCTCCATTCATTCGGTTCTCCTCCTGAGTGAAATCATCCCAAAGTCTGCTCCAATCTGGAAGTTTTTCACGTCCCACAATGCATTTCACAAAGACTTCCCAATCCTTGGTAAAGCCTTTCAAGGCTATCTTCACAAGCTCCTAATCTGAGATGACTTCCCCCACAACTGCCAGTTCATCCTTAACTTGTGCCAACCGGGTAAGATATGGAACCACACTCTCACCCTTGGTCATCTTGATTGAATGCAGTTTATCTTTGAGTGCCATCTTACGGTTTTCATTCTTAGCCTTGTATGGATTTTTCAGTGCCTCTCACATTTCTTTGGTTGTCTTCTTTTTAGGCAGGTGTGGGATGAGTGGAGCCTTTACTCCATCCAAAATGAGTCTTTGGGCTTGGGCCTCTTTGATTTCATGTATATCCAAGACAGTAGGATCGTTGGAGAGAGGAACTACCACAGTGGTGACAAGAGCCCACAGTTTATTTTCTTTAAAAATAGTTGTCATTCTAACCTTCCATTGCAAATAGTTAGAAATGCCATCTAACCGGTCCTCAAGTCTGATGGAAGCAACCATATTCAAACAACTATTCCCCTTTTTCTTTGCTCAACTCTGAAATCAAATTCTACACAATGCACTTCTTACAGAATCCTAGCTCTGATACCATGAAGATTTTTAATGACAAAATCAGATATATCTCATTCACACATTTTGTCAAACACTTGACTAACCTGAGATTTTAGTCTTTAATAAATGTCTTAAAACAGAAAGCAACTGAAAGCTAAAATACTTGAGTCAAGCAAATCACTGATCCATACTCTGATAATGCAACAGATAGACAAGCGATTTTGGTCCAATGACCAGGGCAAAAAACCCCACTGTGGGGAGAACCCTAGAGAGATTATTTCTATTATTCAAGAGCAAATCTGAAATTTCTTTACAACTCAGAAATTTAATGATTCCAACTCAACAAAATCAGAAATGCAAATGACTTATCTCAGCGATGAAACAAGCTTCAAAACTGCCCACACGTGCCAACCAAACTGCAGCCCGATTTCTGGGAAATCATGTCACTGTACAGAGGACAAACAGCAGCAATACATGCACAGTAATCTGCCTCGGGAATCATGCCAGCAGGTACAGTACGACATGTACAGATTTCTTCCTTGAAAACTGTGCCTCCCTCTTGCTGTACGGACTGTCCTTTCTCTGTACGGACTGTTTTCTCTCTTGCTGTACAGACTGTTCTGATGTCACTGTCTTGGGAACTGTGCACTCTAATTTAATTTTGGAAACTTTGCTCTAAACTCTCTAGAAATCTGATCTCTCTCGTGTCTTCTCTGTGTGTTTTTCTCCCGTTTCCAAGCATGTATATGTACTCTCTTTTCCCAAGAAACCCTAACTTACATAACCAACTCAATCTAATGGCTATCATAAGTCTAATCCAAGGGCTCACATTTAATGCTCCTCATTAATTACAAAGTAAAAAATGCACATTAAATACTTTTGGGTCCCACAACTTAAAATCACTTTAAGTTATAAAGTACATTCACTTTATAAAAACACTTTATTTAAAAAGTCACTTTACAATTAAAACATGTCTAGGAAACATGACTTTATGTCCCTCCCATGACAAAACACAAAAACAACATGAATGAGGACATCCCTTGTTAAATTTCAACAAATTGTCGTTGGATTTCTGCTGTAACTTACATTGGATCCATATATGAACTCTAATTAAATATTTAAAGCTTAAAATCAGTAAAAAGTGATCTTGTAATTCACTTTGTTCAAACCTATATGCTTAAGGTGCACAGGGATCATCCACTCTATTTCACAACAAGAATTGTTGCTCTTTGATAAAGATGGGCAACTTCAACATATCTGGCCCTCTAAATTGCAACTGACAAAGGATGATGCTATCTGGAGAGTGCCAGTAATTTGTAAGAATATCCTTACCTTTTCTCCTGACCAAAATCTAACATTGAGAGTTTGGTAAATTTGGGTGCAAAGTCTTTAGGAGATGAAGAACTCATTATGTGTCTAATCCTGTTTATCTAGGTTTTAAAGTATTCAAATGAGTTGTAACTGGAATTTGATAGGCCAGCAAGATGAAAAGTAATCTGAGATTCTGAATACATTGTAACTTTCCTTATTGTGATCTTCTTGTTCTCATTTTTGATTTCTCTCTCTCGGGGAATATGTGTTCACCCTCTCTTTTGAACATTCCTTGGATAAGTTTCAATTATAATGGTATGTTTTCTCTTTCACACTGGTCTTGTTTTTAGTGAGTCATTGGTGTTTCCGAGGATTATCTTTTATAGGAATCAAGATTTGTTCTTATCAGGAGTTAGGGCTGCAGAGGGTTCAGGTCTTTTCAGATAAGCTTTAATCATCATTGTTTTACACATTATCCTCGTTATGTTTTATGACAAATTTGTGGATAATGACCTCATGGGCAGTAAAACACTGGCTGTTAAATACTCTTATTCCCCTGTAGGGATAATTGTTAGAAGCCAAAATTCAGTGTCAAAATCTTGGCAAACTTTGATATTATTAGAATGTTTAACTATTGCAATTTTTTTTATCAAAATGATTAATATTTTATGTTTTGATATACTTGATGAAAAAAATGAGCAATTTTCTTTAAAGATGTTATTTATTTCATCAAAATTATTTCTTCAAAATTGAGGAAAATTGTTAGTTTAATCAGTGAACATTTATAGGTAAAAATGGGAAAATAGCTAAATGGCAAATACCAGCCACTAAAATTTCCCACAACACTATTGTGCTAAATGGTATTGCAGTTTGTCTTAAAATAATTTAGAGGGTTTACATTGAGCAGGTTAAGAATGAATACCCCTTGTGGGGATGATTTTGTATTTGGAGAATTGGGGTTGTAACTAATTGTAGGTTGCATGAGCACAACATATTCCCAATATAAAAGAAATCTATCCCGTCTCTATTTTTGTTGGGCCCATATTAATAAATATATGTCTACTAGGGGTTAAAACCATTGACTGCAACAAGAAGCCATGCCAACATTTGTTGCCTGAGAACATGAATTTTGTTTAGATTTTAATGATCATATTAATCTGTAACCTTGGATTTTCTTTCTCCTTGTTGATTTCCTTTATTTAAGATTTGCACCTTTTTCTTTTTGTATGCTTCCACATTTGTCTGTGTGATTTCCATATGCGTAAAGATTGGCATACTTTTGTCATAGTTTGCGTTACATGAACATGTTTTCCCGACACTCTCTTATCATGGTAGGTTTCTGTTACAAGCCTGGTCCATGATAAATCTATGATACATTAATTTGAAGAAAAATTGAAAGTTGAAATTAAGCTGATAGATGTGGATGATCTTGATATAAATAAATTTGTCTATTTTCCTCTTAATAGAGTTTTATAGCTATTCATTCATTCACCATCTGTCTGAATTTCACAATTTTCTTCATGTTTGCAGAAGGATGTTTTGTTGGTGTGTAGCAATGCAATGTCCTACAATGCATCTAGTACTGTCTACTACAGACAGGTAAAGCTAATGGCAGTTCAATCTGGCTAGGGTATTTTCCATTGATACACAAAAGGGGATGAAAACTTTTGGATGTTTATCAGATACCAATTTTGTACTTAGTATATAGTTTGTAATATGCTGAATTGTGCAGTTACTTGAATTAATATTTAGCCCTTATGTCAAAACTTTAGATCTTTAGTTGCTGAAAAAAGCGATTCCTTGCTCCAGGCCCGCTCTATACAAGAACTAGCAAGGAAAACTTTTCAAACTTTAAGATATGATCCTGAAGGGATTGAAGTGGAGCGCGAGCGAAAACCTGCAGTAAAAATAAAGTCTGGTCATTCCTTTAAGAGATCATCAAGAAAGCCATCTTGGGGAAGACCTCGGTTTGAATCTGGAAGATCAGACTTTGCCTCTGGTGCAACTCTTGCTAGCAGTGGAGACCATCCAGACTGGTCTAGTGCATCTCTGTATGATCCAGTAAAAATAAGGAAGGGAACTGCCACTGAAAGGTCTGGTGGATATTTTGATGTTACTGATGTTAACAGTCCAGCTGAGCTATCAGAGGAGCTTTCAGGTTGGAATCAGTCTTTGCTATTTATTTTACTGTATTAGAGCAAAAGCAAATGGGATTACCTCATATTTGGGATATCCTATGTTCAGTATGTTACCAGATTTCATGAGAGTGACTTTTCAATTTATCAGGGCACACATGCATAAGACAAGTCAACAATTTGAAATAAGAATCTCATTTGCTTTCAGGATTTTCTATAGAACAAGATATGCATTTACAATACAAGAGTGTTTCAAAATTGGTTCTAAATCTAAAATACAGATCCCCTATTCTTTTCCTAAAATAGAGTGGCTGATTTTAAAATAGGTTTTTAGATTTTCTTGCATATGCGTAATTTTTTACTTTTTATCTCTTTTTACTGGTTTTAAAGCACACAACCTTCTCCTATTTTTACACGTATCTTTACAAAAATGGACACTAAATATTCTAACATCGCCCTTAATGACCATTTTCTGTTCCATTACACCTAGCATCTCCTGAATGTAAAAATCTTTCTTCAAACACTTAGTTAAATCTGATTTCAACCTCCAATAATACTAAGACTGTAATGCAGTAAGAAGACAAGCAATCTACAGCAGTTTATGAGCAGAAATACATTAACTAGACAATCTGATAATAAAACCAGCAGTGGAATATCAATGAACAGTAGACAAATCACACCATAGAACACTAGAAATTCTGGGCAATGCCCTTGGAAAAACCCATAAGGGGAAAACCAGTTCAAGGAGATTTTATTATTGAGCTAGATGAAATATTTGAGTTACAACAGCAGCAATATCAGCATTAATTCACAGCCACTTATCTCTATAAATCTGGACATGAACTCCTCGATTTTTGTGCCAAACCCAGCTGCCTTGATTTCTGTGCACTGTACGATCATGTACAACAGAAATGCAGCAGTACGGCCCTCAAAATGTGTGCCCAGATTTGACAGAGAAGTACAGTCCTCAGCTTTACAGATTTCCTCAGCAGAACACCTTGAAACTCGTGCCAAACTCTAACAGAACTTGCTGCCTCAACTTTCATGCCCTTTCTCAGCTGTACGAACAGCAATCAATGCTGTACTGACTCCTCATTTAGCTTCTGTACGGACAGAATGCTGAATCTCCTTTTGGATGCTTGCCTATCCCTCCTTGGGATGCATGCCAACCCAATCTTGCTGTTGCTCTCTTTCTCTAAGCTCAATATCTCTTGGGATGCATGCCTCTTCAACTTCCCTCTCTTCTCTCCTCAAAAAGTGCGCCCTCTTCTCCTCTAATGCTGCCTTTATGCATCATCCAATGTGCAACTGCCCTAACCCTTGGTCTTCCAATGAGATTGATGGTCAAGATCAAATCTTGCCCTCATGAGATCAATGGTCGTGATTTAATTGTCCATTGAGATCACTTAAGTCACTTAAGTGACCCACATCCTTATAAGTCACTTTACACATTAAAATAAAATTAAAAGGCTCAACTTGACTTTATAAAATTACTTTATAAAGTCACTTTATAATAATACTTTATAAAGTCACTATGGAGAAAATATGCTCGGTCACTTCTGCATGCTGGGTGTCGCCAATGCAGAAGTACCTCCGAGCTACCAAATCTAACACTCCCTCTTAGCGAGGGAGGTACTTCCGGTACCTCCACCAGAATCTGTCTCCAACTCTATCATCCCATCCGCTGCTGTAGCTGCTCCCTCTGAACTAGAGACCTCTGCTCCCACTGCACTGGAAGCATCTGCTGCTACCTACGTTGATCTATGAACTGAAGACATGCTCTTAGGAGACTCCACACTCTCCTAAGCATCCATCTGTGTCAACTCATGCCTACTAAGTCCTCTAAGAGTACTTGAAGAGGACTGAGTCCCCGGTATCAAATCTCTCTCCCGTGCAACCTGCCCACTCTCCGACACAGACTCTGAATCTAGAAATCCACTGGACCCAACCACAGGTCGTCCCAACAACCTGTACAACCTCTCATACCCGACACCAATCAACACTGCCGTGTTTGGAGTAGCTCCTTTTGGATATAACAATACCCGTCCACAGTAGAACGTGTTAGATTTAGGGAAAAGTAGAGAAAACAATTAAGCTTTTAAATTCTGTTCACTAGATCAGCACATTTAAGAAAAGACATAAACAGATCTGAATTAAATTCTGAACATAAATAAAATTTGTGAGTGCAAAAACAAACTTTAGCTTACCTCCTGGCCAATGAAGAAAGTACCTGTCACATGTGTGGATGTAGACCTCTTTAATATGCTTAGAAAATTAGTCTAAGGTTCATGGATCAAACCTCTAGGGTTTGATCTCTATCATATGGACCGAAGGACAGTTTGCCAAGGGAATAGACCACAAACAAAGCTGTAGAAGGATGCTGTCGACAACTGAGACTGTAGAATTCAGCAACAACAAATACTCCACAAGATGAGAGAGCAACACACCACAATAGGAAACAACAAGACCTCCAAAAATGAAACAACAATACCCTCCACAACTGAAACAACAATACCCTCCACAGAAAAGGAAGACAACACAGGGATAGACCCCAACACAAGGGACAAAAAGTAGTAGAATGCCCACAGGAGCCTCAACTCTGTTAACGACAGCCAAGAAGAGGGGGCCGCGACACCTTTATCAGTTCCGTGGCTCCTTTGTACAAGTCTGGCAGCCAAGAAAGAGGAGCCGCGACACCTTTACCAGGTCCGTGGCTCTATCATACAGGTCCGGTGGTCAAGGGAGACACCACAGGTACCTCATACACCAGCAAACAACAAGGTGAAGCTCCCAGTCAACAACAAAACCGAGCAAAATACCTCAGATCTGAAACAGATATTCTAAAGGAGGGGCCGCACCATCATCAAGAGAGAACAACTGAGGTAGCCACAACAATAAGAGAGTGAGGACTGAGAGTATGAGTGAAAATGCTAGAGGGGAGGGTTTCTTTTATAGCTAAGGAGAGGGGTTAGGGCTAAAATAAAATTAATTAATTAATGACAATTTAATTAATATAAATATTAATTAAATGTCAATTAAGTCAAAGTAAACTATAAAAACCCCTCACCGCATAAAACAAGAGGGAAATCAAGACAACAAGCAAAGGGGGAACTTTAAGACAAAGTCAAGGGAGTCCAGAATGGCAAAACATGTCCACATGAGTCATAATGATTTATAAACTTTTATCATCACTGCATAAGAGGGTACATCAACAATGTGATCATGTCCATCTTCATAGCCACTCCTAGGTCTCATGGACCATCTCGGGAGAGAGGAAGAGGATCACACATCAACACATCTTGGTATTTCACTAAGATCTACCTTGTCCAAGACCAGGTTGCCCCAGAACACATCTGGGGGCCCTAGAACACATCTAGGGTCTTATCCACCAAGGTACAAGATCAAGGATCAACCCATGCATTAAGCAAGGGTTCCCTGGAACACATCCAGGGGCCCTAGAACACATCTAGGGACTTACTGCTTGGTCCTAGACCAAGAACCCCAGTCATATACTGTGGGCCCTCACTAGGGTCTTTTGCCATGGCTCCCACTGCTTGGTCTCATACCAAGAAACCCCAAGAGTGTACTAGGGGCCCTAGTCCTCATCTAGGGTCTTATGCCATCCTCCCGGAGAATGGCTCTTGCAGCTGCACTAATTTCAACAGAACGCAACCCCAAATCCATCAATCTCCAAAGATGACATTGAGAGCAAGTTAACTGTCATCTCTGGAATATACAAGACCTCAACTACCTCCAGAAAACCCCCCGACTCTAGTTGGAATCTCTAACACTTCCAACCCCCCCTTCACTGCAAGCTGTGGGCCGGTACCACTACCCACAAAGCAGTCTGAGTCTATTTCTAAAAGACTAAGGAACACTGACCTCATTCCTGTCATATGTTGAGAATCTCCACTGTCCACAAACCACACTTCAATGTCCTTGAACGCTAGACAACCATTGCCTAAAGGACCAATCATTAGAGAAAATTCCCTCATATTTTTCTGCTAACTCAACAATTTTAGCTGATGCTGACACCTCTGGTTCCTGCTTCTTCTTTTTGTTCGGACATTGACTAGCATAGTGGTCAGTCTTGTGACATGCAAAGCATTTCACTTTGCTCATGTATTTCTTCTTGTCCTTGCTCTTTCCCACAAGAGCAACATTTTGTTCGTCTGAACCACCCTCTGCCTTCTCTTGAGACCCCTCTCGGATCTCCTCCTGTGTAAAGTCATCCCACAATCTGCTCCAGTATGGAAGTTTCTCTCTCTCCACCACACACTTCATGAAAACCTCCCACTCCTTGGTGAAGCCCTTGAGGGCTATACACACCAACTCTGAGTCTGGAATAACTTCTTCGACAACTGCCAACTCTAGTGAGGTAGGAGGCCACACTTTCTCCCTTGGCCATCCTAGTACTGTGGAGCTTGTCCTGGAGAGCCATTTTTTCGGTTCTCGTTCTTTGCCTCATACAAATTCTTCAGTGCATCCCACATGCCCTTGGTTGTCTGCTTCTCAACCAAATGTGGAATAAGGTGGTCTTTGACTACGTCCAAGATTATTCTCCAAGCCCTTGCTTCCTTCACTTCATGGATGTCCAGAGCAATGGGATATGACGAAGGTACTGGCACGATGGTATTCGCAAAAGACCACAACTTGTTCTCCTTGAGAACACTTGTAATTCTCACCTTCCATTGCAGGTAGTTGGAGATCCCCTCCAACCTATCTTCAAACATGATACTGGAAATCATCTTTGTCCAACTGACAAAGAACCTTTCTTTCTCCTCCTCCTTCCAAGCAAATGCCCCAGCAAATCATTGTTGTCCTAGTGTCAAGGTTGTCCACTGAACTTTAGAGCCCTAGCTCTGATACAATGTAAAAATATTTCTTCAAAAACTTAGTTAAATCTGATTTTAACCTCCAATAATGTTGATGTTTTTGGTAGCAGTGGGAGGTATTCACCTTCGGGACAACTTTTCTTAGAGATGAAGATGTCAAGAAGTCAAAGGAAATCATTAAACAATTCAAAGAAGCCCTGGAAGAAATTAGAAGATCCCAGAAGAGATGTCGACCGCACAAAATAATAATAAAGAAGAAATATAATGCTCCAAAAGTAAAGTCGGCCCCACAAGAAAAAGACTAAGTGAAAATATAATTTCCAAAAGACAAGTCGACCCTACTTGAAGAGACACCTGTTCGGAAAAGACACCTGACCAGTCTAATATAAATAAAGGTGACACCTTCCTCATTTGACACATACATTCACTCATCCATGGTGCAAGTTTAGTGGAGAGCAATAGCTGCAACAATCAAGTGAAGGAGGAAGGAAGAAGGGTACAAGTTGGTTAGGGTTTCTCTTTTGTCTTGGTGGTGCTCTGGTGGATGCAAATTACTCTGGTGCTCTGGCTAGGTCTTGATGCAGCTGCATTGCTGGGTTATCTCTTATGGATATAAGTATTCTTCTTTGTTAGTTTTTTCTAGTGGATAGAGTTGGTTCTTGGTTATATTGTATTGGCAAGGATATTCTCTCTAAGAAAAGTTAGTTGGGTTTTTCTCCCTTGTGAAGAAGGGTTTCCCAGGATAAATCTTTGTGTCTTCTTGTGCTTGTTCATCTGTTTCTTTAAATCTCAGTATATGCTTATTGAATTTGAAAGAAGATTAAATTGCTATGGTAAATCTAATGCTAACTAATTTTATAAATTCCAATATGGTTTCAGAGCTGGTTACCTTCAGAACAATCTAATCATTGGAAGGAAGATCGTGAGATTTACTACATCGCTGCAATTTACCGCTGCTCAAGACCTAAACCTTGTCAAGCTCGTTGAGCAACCTATTGGAGGACGTTGAGTTTGATTTTGCCATAGATCAACTCGCCCTATCCTAGTGCACTTCCTGGTGGTCTCAGATTACAACTTGGTGAAAGTTGAAATTTCTCATTGCAGTTACAGTTGCAGTTGCAGTTGCCAGTTGCAATTGCAGTTTCCAGATACAGTTGCAGTTGCCAGTTGCGCAAGCCTTGAGATTAGAAGACAAGTTGGATGGTGCTACAAATTTCAAAGGTATGCACTTGTATATAAGTTATATCATGAGGGTGTTTACATGGGATGTACAAGGGACCTTTGTCTAAACAATAATATGGAGATCCAAAGGGATCTCAGATCCAATACATTCAGAGAAACAACTCACCCTCCCTAGAAGCGAAGACTCCAGGTTTGATTGTTTTGGTATGCCTCTAGATGTTATGGCATTATTGCGATCTTATGTTACATTCTGATCTATTGAAGTTATGATCATTATGAGATGGACTTGTTTGCAAGCTAAATTGATCTCCTCTTGGAGATATTCTTGGTTGTTTTTGTTCCGGGAAGGTTATCTTGTTAAATCCCATGGAGGTTTCCATGGAGATGTTGTTCTTGTTTCTTGTTCCGGGCAGGTTACCACGGAGGCATGTCACCAGTGATAGCTATGAGAGGGAGCTATAGTGATGGTTGCAGAAGACAACATATTAGATAGTCTCTAGTTTGAGATATAAAGCAGTTTGACAAGGTTCGACCAGTTCAGGTCTTGATGCATGATTCTATCAGTCTGAGTGAGTTATGGCATAGGAGACTTGCTCATTTGCATTATAGAGCTCTTCTCGCTCTAGGGAAGATGGTGACAGGTCTTTCAATGCTCTCTGTAGAACATGATGGCGTTTGCAGAGGTTGTGCTCTTGGAAAGAA
Organism: Picea sitchensis; assembly: GCA_010110895.2. Lineage (NCBI taxonomy): Eukaryota > Viridiplantae > Streptophyta > Pinopsida > Pinales > Pinaceae > Picea > Picea sitchensis. The sequence continues at coordinate 34,340 of SNQJ01S0078875.1, forward strand.
TGCCAAGGGATCTTTTCTGGGCAATGACAATAGATCCAAGGGGATCTTGGACTTGGTGCATTCAGATTTGTGTGGGCCTATGACAGTTGCTTCTTTGAGTGGATACTTATACTATGTGATCTTCAGAATTGGATTTTGAGGAACATGACTCCCGAGGAGGCTTTCACCGAAGTGAAGCCTGTGGTTGGACACCTCATGATATTTGGGTGTCCTGTATACATTCACGTACCCAAGGAGAAAAGGACAAAGTTAGACCCTTCAGGAAGGAAGGGTACATTTGTTGGGTACAGTGAATCTTCGAAGGCATATCGAATCTACATCCCAAGTCAGAGACAGATTGAGGTGAGCAGGGATGTTTCCGTTGAGGAGGAGGTAGCCTTCAGGAGGTCTAGAGGATCTCACATGGAGATTGATAGTGAGAAGCAGGAGGAGATGGTGTCTTCTCCCCCTCGCCCCTTTAGCAGTTTAGAGGGAGCTAGTTGA
>SNQJ01S0078875.1:41736-70861 GCA_010110895.2 Picea sitchensis
CATTGAGGAATCATATCTTAAGTGTGAGTTTGGAAATTTCAGCAAGTACATCTTCTTGGGAAAAGTGCACACCTCTCTTGGGTGCTAGTCTTCTAGGGTTTGTGAGCACACTTTTGTGCGGTAGGTTTTCTTGGTGGTGGAGGTCTTTCTCTTGAAGAATATAGCAAAGGATTGGCTGGGTTTTCTTCCCTTGTTGAGAAGGGTTTCCCAGGATACCTCTTGTGTACTTGTGCATGGTGTTTCTTCTTGTGATCTTGGTTGCTGCAGCAAAATTGTTTATGGTTTAAGTAAAATGCTAAAATGGAATAAACTTCATGCTGAAACCTTGCCTATTGAAAAATCAACACTAAGTACATTCACTGCATAGCATATATCAGGTCTGGTGTTAACTAGATACATCAATGATCCAATCAACTGTCGGTATAAATGTGCATCAATCTCGCCTGAATCAGTAGAAGCATCGTTCATTTTCTACAAATCCATCACCATTGGTGTAGGCATGGATTTGTAGTCTGTCATACCGAATTTCTTGAATATGTCCACTGCATATTTTCCTTGACTCAAGAAAATCTCATCAGTCCTCTGCCATACTTCTAGTCCCAAGAAGTAGTGCATCATACCCAGATCCTTCATCTCGAATTCAGAAGTCAATGCTCACTTGCATTGAACAATAAGTCTTTCTGAACCAGCGAGGAATAAGTCATCCACATACAGGACCAAGATCAGACACTCCTCACCCACAATGTGATAATATAGGTTTGGATCAACAACACTCGTTGAAGCCCAAACTCATCAAGAATCCATCCATCTTCTTGTACCAAGCGCGAGGTGCCTGCTTTAGTCCACACAAGGCTTTCTTCAACTTGCACGCATGAGATTTCTCGTCGTGTATCACGAATCCTTTTGGCTGCTCAATGTAAACTTCTTCCTCAATCTCACCATTGAGAAATGCTGTCTTTACATCCATCTGATGTAGTTTCAAACCCATGGATGCAGCTAGTGCAATGATAGTATGGATGGAAGTGTATCGGGCTATTGGAGCAAATGTCTCCTCATAATCAATTCCCTCCACTTGTGAGAATCCTCTGGGTACAAATCTTACTTTGTATTTCTCAACACTTCCATGAACTGCATGCTTGATCTTATAGATCCAATTGGAAGTCACTACAGACTTCCCTTCTAGTCTCAGAACAATATCCCACACATCATTCTTCATGATGGATTGATACTCTTCTTCCATGGCATCTTGCCATACCTGCTGCCTTGCTGCTTCTCCATGACAAGAAGGCTCAGTAACAATGATGTGGCTCATGGCTGAAAAATAGCTCAAAAATCTCTTTGGTTTCTTGCTCTCTCGGAATGTGCCTTTAGGAGTTGTATGTCCCTCTGCCTCTTGCAGAGTTTGTCGAGCCTAGGAAGGCCTTTTATGGCCTACTGCAATGTCTCTGGGGACATCAACTGGAGCAACTGGATCAATTGGATCAATTGGATCGACTGGAACAATGGTTGTCTCCCTCTGAACTGCTGAAGGGGGAGAAGGTACTATCTCACTGTCAATCTCTATCTGAGATTCTCTCGATCTTCGAAAGGCTGTCTCTTCCTCAAAGAWGACATCTYTGCTCACCTTGATCTGTCTCTGACCAGGGATGTAGATATGGTATACCTTCGAAGATTCWCTGTATCCCACAATTGTACCCTTTCTCCCTAAAGGGTCTAGCTTGGACCTCTTCTCTTTGGGTATATGAAAGTATACTGGACACGCAAATATCCTGAAGTGTCCAACCTTAGGCTTCACTCCGGTGAAGGCTTGTTCGGGAATCATATTCTTCAAAATCTGGTGAGGACTCCTGTTCTGAACGTATACTGTTGTCATAGATGCTTCTGCCCACATAATCATAGGTAGACTCTGGTCATGTATCATTGCTTTGGTTGCCTCAATGATAGTTCTGTTCTTTCTCTCTGCAACCCCATTTTGCTGAGGGTTATAAGGAACTGTGTACTCCCTCTTGATCCCTGCCTCAATACATAAATCACTGAAATCCTTGGAGGTGTATTGTACTCCATTGTCTGATCTTTGTACCTTGATCTTCCTTCCGGTCAGGTTTTCAACCTGAGTTTTGAATTCTTGAAATCTTGCAAGGACTCCATCCTTGGTCTTCAAGAAATAAATCCATGTTTTTTGACAGTGGTCATCTATGAAGAGCACATAGTACAAATATCCATTTAAGGAGGTAACAATCATTGGTCCACACACATCTGAATGTATCAAGTCCAAGATTTCCTTGGATCTGCTGTCACTGCTCAAGAAGAACCTCTTGACATTCTTGCCAAGAGCACAACCTCTGCAAACACCTTTATGCTGAACCTGTATCTCTGGAAGGCCTATTACCATTTTCCCTAGAGATGGAAGGGCTCTATAATGAATGTGAGCAAGTCTCCTATGACATAGCTCACTCAAGCTGATAGTATCATGTAACAGGGCCTGAACTGGTCGGATAGTCAACCTGTATAAGCTGTTTTCTTGAACACCAATTACTCGGGCATAATTCATATGTGAGTCCTTGTGCCATGCAAGAACTCTTCCTTCAGAAAAGGTTACCTTGTAGCATTTGTCTTCTAAGGCAAAAATGGAGACAAGGTTCCTCTTCATCCCAGGTACATATAATACCTCACTCAACTGAAGAGGTATGTCAGAATCTAGTTGGAATGTAGAAGTTCGAACCCATTTCACATTATATTTGTCATTGTCTCCAAGTACAACATGTAGACTGCTCTCTTTCTCAACAAGATCTGTCAGATCATCTTTTTATCCGGTCATGTACCTAGAGGCACCACTGTCAATTAACCAAATATCATTATCAGTAGGAACCATACCTGAGAGTGCTGAAATGAATAAGAAGGCTTCTTCTTTGATGTCTTCATCTCTTTGAAGTCTTGACTTCTAGGAACTGAAGTTGCTTGATTGATCAAGCCTATCTTCCACCATAGTTCCGTTCATCATATTCTCAGATTCTTCACAAACCCTTACCAACTGGGCTAGGAAACCTAACGGCTAGGCTAGGCTAGCAATATTAGGTTTTGTTGGGCTTATGACTGCCAACAATAAGCCTTGAAAGTCAGAAGAACACTGGTGAGTTGAAAAGCTTCTTCAATGAGTTGCAGAAACCCTAAATCTGATTTTTTTGAGAAAATTGCGAAACCCTAGGGCCAAAAATCCAAAATTCTCGAAATTGCAATCTGAGAGTGGCTGAAGGTGCACTAAGGGAGGCCGTACACCCCTATGCAATTTTTAGCCCCAACGTTTCAGTATTAAGTGCTGGAACTCCCAAAAAGTAGAGGGTTGTACGGATTTCTGGAAAACCTAGGAGGGCCGTACGGTTCTGCAGAAAAGAGGACGACTTGCTTTGAAGGCTTGTGCAATGGCTTCTTCAAGACCTATGCTCTAATACCATGTTAAGTTTTGGCTATGCTAGGCTCAAGTATGAGGTTTATTTCATTTTAGCATTTTACTTGAACCATAAACAAATGCAGCTACACCATTCACAAGTGCTGCAATAACTGAGATCACAAGAAGAAGTACCATGCACAAGAACACAAGAAATATCCTAGGAAACCCTTCTACTCAAGGGAAGAAAACCCAACAATCCTTTGCTATATTCTCAAGAGAAGATCCCCCAACCATAAAACCGTAATGCACACAAGAGGGTGCTCTACCACCTTGAAACTAGCGCCCAAGAGAGGTGCGTACTTCATCCCTAAAAGTGTAGTTGCTGAAATTCCGAAATGACAAGTGACTTGTGTGTTTCCTCAATGGGGAAATCACCTTTATTTATACTAGACAAGACACAACAATAGGTGTGTTTGTTGGCACAACGAGGCCGACCTCAATAACTCATAAAATAATTAATTATAACAATAAACATTAATTATCTTTCACATATGGTGGGGCCAACCTGTACCCTTTACATCACAATTAGGGTTACAGGTAAATCTTACACTTAGACAATATAGCAAGGGATCCACACGTCCACTAGTGCTCAACCACTAGGGACACGTCCACTTGTGCTCAGCCACAGGGATGTCATACTCAACATAATCATCTGGAGTACCACGTCGTCTCATCTCTCACACAGAGGAGAACGATACACCCATCACATGGACACACCCAACCACTGGAGGATGACTCAACTCTCCAGAGGAGAATGATGCCCCAACCACTTGGGGGACGACTCAACTCTCACATTGAGGAGAAAGATGCCCCATCATGTGGGTATGCCCAACACTGGGCTCCCTCTCAGCGACACTCAACTCAGTCACATAGGAGAATGTATCGTGGAGGATGTCTCACGGAGCTGCAATCATCAACATTTCCCACTTGAACGATGGCCTTTGGAGGCCTTAGATGTCACCCATACAACCCTGGACGTTTCTACATGTAGTGGTTGTCACCTCAGGGGTAATCCTGAGGTTATTGGCACGTGTGGGCAGGGTTTTGGCCCTTGGATGCCCAACGTTTCACTCCCTGAGACCAACATTCCATGACAGAGGTCCAACGTCACCCTAGAAGGGTAGGACGTCACCCCTAGGAGGGTCTTTACATGCAAATTTATTTTATTTTGTCCAGAATTTAATTTTGTAAGAAACTGATCAGGTCAGCCCTGATATTTTGACCTAAAATAATTTAAGGTTAAATTTTGGTATAAATAAACATAAAGTGATGTTCATTTTGATCATAACTCTCACTTGGGAGAGTGGAGGTCTGAAATTTTCGCTCTACTACTGAAATAAGGAAGGCGCTACTCTTTTAAGGCTTGTTTCTTGGCATTTGGATCAATTTATTGGACTATTTTGGCAATCTAGCATTGTTTTACATGATTATTATAGGTGCAAGTAAGTAGATTTTCTACTTTGTCATTGTTAATGGTTATGGTAATGGTTTGCTTGCTCATACAACGTTATGAAATTGCATGTTTTAATTGATACTTAAGTAAGAAACTTAAGGTGTTAACTTCCTTGCTTTTCATTTGCCAAGTTTCATTGAATTGGTCTAGTAACTAGTGCAACCTCTAGAGCCCTAAAGTGATAGCACTTTAGAGGTTGTGGTTAAGTTATTTTGCATCATACTTTCATCCATAAAAGTCTAGGGAGAAGAAGACGCTAGGGCCTAGAAGTGCCTATGCCCTAGTTACCTCCCTTCTTGTCATCAAGAGTCTAGGAGGACTAAAGATATTACTTCCCCTAAACCTCTTTTTCCTCTTAGGTTTTGTGCATAATCATATGTTATCAGCCCTAGAAAGAACCGCCAACTTTGACTCTGTTATCTCTAGAAGGCACTAATCGTCATTCCTTACCTCTTGAAAAGAATCATCAACCTTCAAAGTTCAAATCTCTATTTGCTACCCTATTGACCTAGCTTAAATTCACTAACCTAGTTTAGAATTACTAACCAAATACTTGCTGCTGCTAGTACCACTGTTACAGCCTTACCTAGCAGTCTTGCTAAGTTTAGTAACCAAACAAACTAACCCAGAAAATACACAAAGCAAAGTGCTATCATCTTGAAGCTTTGATTTATGTCTAATTGCTATCTAAGGGTGCTGTAAATTTCCTAACCAAATCTGATTGGAAGCTTGAGTTTTATTGAGTTTTATGAGTTTTTTGGTTGTGGCATTTCGTCAAACACTTTGCAGATTTGTCTTCTTGAGTTGTGCTAGGGTTTAATATTATGGTTTGATTGTGTTTCCAGCAAGTAAATGATTTAGATATAACAAGGGCATATACTCAACAAGGTGCAAGATCAACAACACAAGAAATAACCATAAATACCTCATATCTGATTTATTATTCATATATAGCTGACCTCATACAAAATGGAGCAGATCTGGAATACATATAATAGAATGGAGTGTGTGGATGATGATGCCTCCAAGATACACTAGAAAGATGAAGATCTAGGCTTCCAAAAGCCTCTCCAAGCTGAATACCAAGTCACATTACAGTCTGACTAATAACCTCTGCTGTAGGTGATGCCCTCTCTGGCACAATGCGCACTTCCTGGCTGAAATAGACCAAGGGAAGTACGACCTCTTCTCTGATGGCCTCGAAGCTCTGCAAAACTCTGTGAAATGGTAGCTCTGGTGATGGGAAGATGATGGTAGTGGTCTTTGAGCTGTGGCTCAACTGGAAGACCTCCAAACAACAATGTCTCTAAGAACAGATGCGCCCCCACTCGCTGAAGCAAGCCAATAATTCGGTCTTCAAGGATATGGCCTCTAAGTCACTGAAACCAACTGCCAAACTGTAGATCGGGGACTAGGAAACCCCTATGCCAAATCTCCAAGCTGTTGGGAAAGTTCTTCCCCTCCAAAACACAAGATCTCTAATGGACAGTGCGCCCTCCTCAAGGAAAAACTCGCCCTCCTGAATGATGGAGTGAACAGACTGAAGTATACCCTCAAATAGTGATGCAAATAGGTGCTAGGGTGATGACAATCAATCCAGGGATGGGATCTACTATGGATCTAGCTTTCCCAAGCCAAATCGAATCTTCCTCCCTCAAGTGATGCGCCCCACCTGCAGAAAACCTCCAACAATGCGCACCACCTCTCTCTGAACCTGTAGAATCCACTTGTGACTGAAATAGAGCTGATGTAGAATGGTGAGGGAGGAATCGTTCACCTCCGTGACCAAGCTTGGACTAGGTTCGGTGGGATCTTTCACCACCGAGTTGATCTCTAGGGTTTGTTCAGTCAAAATCCTCAAAACCCCGAAGTGCATGGTTTCTCTAGCAAGAAGCCAGACATCAAAATGATAATCAACATAATGAGAGAATAGAGGCACCTATCTCTCTTTTATACCCCCTGTTCACCTTTTCTCTCCAAGTGACTTTTACTTTATTTTATTATTCCTTAATTAAATCACTTTAATTAATTAATTAACCATTTTACCTCTAAAAAGTGATTTATCCCTCCTTATGGCTTCTCCGGCCTCTGAAAGTTACTTTTCATCATCCTATCCTGTTGTGCTCTTCCTCCTGATTCCGATGAGCTATTACACTAAGAGGTTTCTCCAAATATTATGCCCAATACGACCTTCTTCGTGAATTTAATTAAAATATAACCCATAATAACTCAAAATTATAGAAATCGTCGGAATGCAACGGAACCAAAGCCAAGCTGTGCGGAATGGATCTTGATTATGAATTATGATGAACGATGCCAGTCGGGCCCAATAAAACCCCTCAACATCTCCAGAATTCGCTATCACCCCCATTTGGCTACTCTGGTAGGCATAACACTCTATAATATAATGATGTCCAAAACTGGGGACATTACAGGTGCATTTATGAAAGTATACTACAACAGTTATAACTTATTTTGCTACTATTACTGTCATTGCTACAACCATAATTTTGCAGCACTCTCAACCTCATTTGACCATATTAATCAACCCAGAATTTGTATAAGGCAAAGTTGTTAATGTTTAAGCCATTATTATAGATGTTTGCATTTCATTAGATAACAATAGCATAATCCAAGATCACTGAGAAATACATAATCACAAGAGACACAACATTTATCCTGGGAAACCCTCTAGGGGAAGAAAACCCAACAAAAGAGACACAACATTTTATCCTCGAAACCTCTAGGGGAAGAAAACCCAACAAACTTCAATATGTATAGCCAATACAATGCCAAGAGATCTCTATGCTAAAACGTAAATTCCTCTCCAAGATATGCACAACTTCCTCCTTTGTCGAATGATCAAACTTGTCTCTCAACCTATCAAGTGAGTTATGTTCAAAATGAGGCTAGCCTCCTTTATTTACATGTTCTCGCATCGCAGAAGTGTCTTTTCACTGGTAGGGGTGACTTCTCCAACTGGGTGGTAAACCCACCTTTTATTATGCGTTTCTCTCGGGTCTCTCTAATTAACTCATTGGCCAACTTCATTCTCGCTTATTAATTGTCTTTTGACCAATCCAAAGGGATTTGGTCCTCTATTACACATTCTATTACGATCAATCCAATGGGGATTGATCCATGAATAAAATATTATCAATACACAAGAATAATTTTGCGCTATATTATTTTCAACACTCCCCTTAACAAGAAGGGTATTCTTCAACAACATCATGCTAGTGAGAGAGACAACATCATCAACAACATCAAGTGGGAGGACAAATATCATCAATATCATCTGGCCGCATCATCTATAAATCATCGGAAGTTTTCTTCTTATCTACGCATCGCCATTCTCAAAGAATGCTATCATCATCTACATCAATATGTATCGATAAAAAAATGATACCTCATCACATCTAGCGGGGCCTCCATCACAAGATTAGACCGGCCTCTTATGTCACGCTTGTTAATACCGGTAGCTCAAAGGCAAGTCACATCTTTGCTTTACGCCTAACAACAACTAGGTCGGGGCAAGGTATACATCATCTTGTTTACGTCTAACAATCAGTCGGGCAAGGAACACATCATCTTGCTTTTCGCCTAACAACTAGGTCGAAACACAAGGAACACATCATCATCTTGCTTTACGCCTACAATAACGAGGCCTTAATCAAGGAATCATCTGCTTTACGCCTAACAACGAGGGTCAAGGCGAAACACCATCATCTTGCTTTACGCCTAACAATGAGGTCAAGCAAGGGAATCATCTGTTTACGTCTAACAACTAGGTCTTAAGCAAGGAATCACACATCATCTTGCTTTACTGCCTAATGGAGGTCAAAGCAAAGAATCATCTTGTTTTACGTCTAACAATTAGGTCAAGCAAGGAATCATCTTGCTTTAATACTAACAACGAGGTCAAGCAAGGAATCATACATTATTTTGCTTTACGTCTAACAACAAACGAGGGTCGGCTATGGAATCATATATACCTCTTTCAGTGGAGGGTCCTTTCTCGACTATACCAAGCTTATCTCGAAAGGTTTCAAACTTTACACGGTGATAGAGGTTTGGTCAACACATCAACAACCCGCTCCTCGCGTGTTAACATATAGGAGCTTCAAGGCTCCTCCTCTCTGCACCATGTCACGGATGTAATGATAGCTAATCTCTATGTGTTTCTAATTTGTCATGGAATACAAGATTCTCCGTCATCTTTACTGCTGTACTCATGGTCACATAGGATTGTGGCTGTTTCCATCCCTAAGTCAAACATGCCACCAATAACTTCTCGGCTTCATATAGCTTACCAGCGTAACGCGGCAATGTACTCTGCTCACGTAGTCAGAGCAATACTCGATTTCGTTCCTTACTCGCCACGTAAATCAAGGAAAGCTGATCCCCGTTATCCCTATATCTAGGGATATCTTAGAGATCATGTCTCGAGGCCCACATGGTCCTAGACATGGAATACCGGTGAGTGTGAGTGATCTGAGTATGGCCCCGGAGGGCCCATCTTCTTTCTTCTCAGCCAAACTTGTCCTCGTTGCCAGTAGCAACCTCCATCACTACCGCCCGGGCTTGCATCAGAGAGGACTCTTGTTCCATGAGGTACCTTGGTCCGAGGTATCATGGTATGTGTCATATTTGATCATTATAACCTTCTTATATATGCATTAGGTTTCTTTCATTTCGATGATCGCTGATCTTTACACTAATCCACTTGACCATTGTTGGGGTGGGGATTGATGGAGTAGCTTATGTCGGTATTCATGGGTTTTGCTAGCCACCGAGGTGGGATTTGCAGAGCCATCGTCCGGCCCTTCACCATCTTTACTATCACTTTTTCATCTTTATAATTCTCGCCATCCATCCCATTCCCCACTGCCATTAGATGACCTGTGGCATCTTGTCTTGTGGGGAAGAAGGCTAAAGGCCTGTGGGGTAAAAGTACCGTAAAAGATAAAGCCATAGGAATAAAACTCAGGAGATGCTACTTCAGGATCCCTCGGTAGCTAGCAATAAAAAGCCTCGATAAGAAACTATGGACCCTAAGAAAAATGATAAAATTAATAAAATGCAAGACCCAACTAAGAGGGATGGGAGGTCTCATCAACAGTCAGCCCATTATGTTCATAGATAATTAGCGGTATGACATTGCCAACAACTGGTCACCAAACCAGGGCAGCGACCTTGGTTGCATGGCCAAAGGAAAGGAGGTCTCATCACTAGCCAACCTTCATTTCGCTAAGATACTAGTGGGTAACGTCACCGCCACCAAGCGAAGGCGTTGTCCCTTCGCTTAATTTTGTAGTAAAAACAATAAAAGAAAGATAAGGCAAATAAAAGGCTGAAAAATGCATCCATGACGGGTACAACTCAGCCCCTACAAAGGCACCTTACGACAACAATTGCCAACTCCCTTGGTCTTACTATGACTGACATCCCTAAAACCATATCATCTCATTACACATGGCTTGAATGATCCTTGAGGAAACTTTCCATCTCCTGCAGGGTATTAGCCCAATAGGTTGTCTTGTTGGTTTCCTTAGCTTGTATAGACTGTAATGTCTTTGAGCTCTTAGGATGATGTGTTGGGTTTCTATGCATATGTTTGATAACTTCAATGATGAGATATGATTTACATTGCCAGATGTCTAGGGACTGATGAGCCCATGGAGGGCGAAGTTTGATGTGCGTGACCATGCCCGGCTTTACATGTACCGTGAGGATCGGGTGCATGGGGAGATGATTAGCTCTGACTTCCATAATGTAAGATCGTGATGGTTGGCCGGGATGGCAGAGGCGTGACAGAGTTGTGACGAGCCCTTGCATAGAGAAGAAGAAGGACACCTCCATCGACGCTTTTAAGTGCAGAGATTTGACTCCATGGGGATCAGCCCCCTGCGTGATGGGACGCATGGTTCAGGATCGTGACGCCACCGTGGGCGTGGCCGGACGATTTCGATACGTGGGCGCGCCGCGGCTAGGGACTTGTTTGGCACGTGGTGACAAGCTGGGTGTGAGTCTCCAGAGGGGGCTCAACGCTTTGCCCTCTTGGACGCCGATCATGCCAAAAAAAGGCCAACGCCTCCCATCTAGGGGCCCCACGCCTCCATATTTAGCTTCATTTCTGACATTTTACATTTCACACAAAATAATGAAATATTAGAAGTCACCTTGTCTACCGCTTTCTTTAATGACCTAATCTGTTAATTAAAGGTCATATAGAGATGATATAAATTGAGGACGCTTTACCCTCATTTGGATATAACATATAACTCTCTTGTGAGAGTGACTCTCTTTATCTTTTGTCTTGATATTTGCTCTGGAGTGAGGGTGCTGTTAATTTGAGGAGAGGACTATTTTGGCATGCATATGGTGTTTTTGTTGGGAAGGTTTACAACTTAGGGGCCTGATAAGCTTTTTCATGAATTTGTGTGTTTTTCTCATCAAAACTTCTGATTGAATGGTTGTAATTTAAAATTCTTACACGTATAGTCATATTGTTATTGTTATGCTTAATCATTGAAACCCTAGGGAGCCAACACACAAGTAGGTCGTATTTCATGTCCCCATGACAAAACTTGTTTACTACTGATTAAATAGGGTTTACCTAGCCATAGCTACACTAGCCATTCTTTTCCGAAAGTTAGTCTTTATAGGTTGAAAAGAGACGTCCTAGGCCTAATTGGAGTTTACAATTCTAGGGTTTGCTTCTAGGGGTTTGGAAAGCCTTGTCCCCTGCACTTTTCAGCCCCAGACTTGTATTTCTCTTAAAAGCTAGCCGCTTTGCCAAAGAGTTCTGGAAGGAAAGAGGGAGGAGCATGAGGCCTAGATGGATTTGACATCCTGACTTGGCCTGACCATTCAACTAGTTTAGATGATGATTTATTTTGATTTTGATTATTTATAAGACATCCCTGATAGCCATAGAAGTGCTGAGTCTTTTCATTGGTTTATTTTGTAAAATGGTCACTTCTTTGTCTCTCAACCAATCATTTTAGGTCGACGCCACCTTTGTAGCAAAGAGTAAAATTGATGACGCCGTTTCCTTTCTAACTCCTTTGTTTAAAGTGCAAATGCTGTGATTTTGCCTTCCGATAAACATTTGAGTGTTAAACATTTTCATTTTCCTATTTAGCATAACGTCCACTCATTTGTCTAGCTAATGATAGGGTCGAATAGCGTCACCTTTTAGCAGTTTTGACGCAGCAACATTATTTATTTATGAGCAGATTTGTGATATTCTTTGCATTGACATATGACAAGAACTGATTTTATACATACATTGAATTCATAATCACTTTTTATTTATTGAAGAAGCATTATAAGCCTTTATTCGATTGCAATCATTGACTTCGGCCATAATAATTACATTTTACCATTGCTCATATATATTTAAAGATAGTCATTAATACTAAAGTACTAACCACTGCAACACATCTTCTAGCTTCATTTGTCTTGTCTCAAAATGTGTGCCATTCGCTGGAAGATTTTTCCCTTGACTATCATTTTGGCAGTAACATGTGAAGGGAAGCCTATCCTTAGTCTTTGAAGTCTAAACCTTGATCCTTCTCCTTCAACACCCGTAGTATTACTAGGACGCCTTCCTTGGGATTAGCCACCCCAAATAGAAAGAGCTCCCAACGAGGTGACAGTGGGTGAGGAAACTCCTGTTACGCCGGTTCCAAGACTTGACTCAAGCTGTCTAAACCCCTCCTACAAACCAAGCGATAACAAGCCCAAACTCCAAACGCGATCCTAAGTGCTTTTAGCGTCACAACGCTCGCCTTAATCAATCGTATCCACTTCATCAGAAATCATGATCTCCACATAACTGAGACCATAATCTATCGCACCTTTAAGGTACCACTGTACATGTTTTGCGCCCACTAGTGAACATCGCCCGGCCGCACTTAAACTCCATCAAGGTGTTCACGACAAAACAAATGTCGTATCGTCCGGTGTTCATCATGTACATTAGCGATCCAATAATATATTTGTATAGTGTGGCATCAATCAAGTCCGACGGCATCGACAATGCCTTCATTTCCATGGGTGTATTCATGGTTTGACCCAACATGTCGAATCTCTTTAAGATCTCGACTGCACTTCCCTTTGGTTAAGGAAGATCCTCTGACTCTCGCCATACCTCAAGACCTAATAATGCATTAGGCCACATCTCTTCTTTTTCAAATTCTGAGGCAAGTCTCCTTTTTACATACAACAATGAGCTTTCTCTAGTTAAGAATAAGTCATCCACATAGCAAGCAGACATCGCTCATTATCCATAATTTTGAAGTAGATTTGAGTCCGCTTTTACTCTTGGTAAAGCCTAAGCTCGGCCAGAAACTGCCCATAACGGCCATACAAGCTCTAGGAGCTTGCTTCAATCCTCGTATGAGGTTTTCTTCAACTGCACAGACATGAGACTTCCCTGTCTTCTACCTCAAATCCTAGAGGTTTCTCTTCATATACAATTTCTCCTCTTCGATGACACCGCTTAGGAAAGTCACGTGCTTCACGTCCATCCGGTAACTTCCACTTCATCTTAGTCGCAAGAGCTATAATGGTTCTTGATCGAAGTGTATCTCAAGCATAGAGCTTAACAATGTCTCTTCATAACAATGCCTTCCTTCTAGGAAAAGCCAATGCATGCACAAATCTTGCTTTCGAGTAATTTAATACTTCCATTAGCAACATGTTTTATTTTGAAGAGCCATCCGTAGGATACCCCATATTTATTCCTTCAGTCTGGGAACTATTTCATATCATTTCTTCATTATGATTGGTATTCTTCAATATGACATCCGCCCCATTCTTTCTCCAATTATTTCTTCTGAGTAGGCTCTTCTTCTAGAAGATCATACATCAAATCCGTATAACTGGAAAATGACTTTGGTCTTTTCACCTATCTCTCAGGTTCCTCTAGAACACCTCATACTTTCTCCATCTTGAATAAACTCTCTTGCCCAAAGGTGCTTTCTTTTATGGAGGATCGCTTATCCGAGGAGGTTCTGTACTTCTACTATATCATGTTCCTCTAGAAGTTCCTCATCAGGGGAAGTTACAAATTCCATCACTGGTTCAGTAGCTCTGGGAAACTCCCTCACTAATTCTGCAATTCTGGGAATTACGGGTTCCTCTTCATACCTCTTCAAGCCGGGTATAGTTTAGATTTCTTGAGATTTTTATCAAAGGTCACATCCCTCGTTGATCTCAATGTGATGTTGAAATGGTATATAGATTCTGAAGGCATTAGAGACCTCCCCATCACAAGATCCCACAAATATTCCCTTCTTTCATGATGGGTCCAACTTGTTTCTCTTCTTTAGTGGTATATGAACAAACACCGGATAGCCAAATATTTTAAATGGCTTACCTTTGACTTCTTTATGGTGAACATCTCTATCGGGGTCTTGAACCCAAGTGCAACATGGGACGCTTGGTTCTCAGACATAAACAGCTGCTTATTGTCGCCCATAAGCACATAGGGAAGATTCTTGATCATGGATCATGTCTTCACAAATTTCCAAGATGGTTCTCGTTTCTTCCTCGCTCAAATACACCCTGTTTTGTTGGGGATCTTGATTCCAACATCTTAGCAGAAGTTCACTAACTCCTTTGAGGTATATTCTCTCCATTATCTCCACTTTGAGTATCTTAATCTTCCCCATTGTTTCTTTTTCTATCAAGGTTTCTTGAATTCCTTTGATTCACAACACTTCAAATATATCTGTGTCTTTTACGTAGAATAATCATTAATGAATGATACATAGTATACATACCCATTAGTTCATAAGGATGATGGCACGGGGGTCACATACATCTGAATGAATGAGTTCTAGGACTCCTTTCTCGGCCTTGTCAGTCCCTCTTCAGAGGCGGGTTCTTGATGTTCTTCCTTGTGCACATCCATTGCATACGCCTTCATGGTCACTCAAAGGTTCTCGGGTAAACTCCGCGGATCGCTTGCATATGTATGGTAGTGCTTTGTAGTTGATGTGAGCTTAATCTTCTATGCCAATATTCTTCAATGGCGTGGATCATGGAAATTTTCGAGTGACCCTTTAGCTTATACAAGTCACCTTCTTTCTTCCTTCCAATGATGATTGTTTCATTTATGGTCTCTTCTTTTAGCACGTTGCCTTCAACCTTTTTCACTATAGCTTCCTCGTGGTTATTACATGTGACCTCGAGCAAGGTAAACAAAGCAACAAGCAAGAATAATATCCCTCCGATAATGTAAAGCAATAGCACGAAAAATCATCACAGATTCTTTTAGGGCTATCACTTATAATTTATTTTGAAGCAAAGATTAAAGGTAAGGAATACAATACAGGTACGCGGTCAACACTCTCATAGTGTTGTGAACAAACATACTTCCATGGCAACCTGGAATTAACACACGAGGTTTCTCCTAGAGGAGGCATTAATTGTATCAGGCAAAGTATTTGTATCTCTATACTGCCACATATCAAGTATAATACTTTACGACTATAGTTGAGATAGCAGTGTTTGTAAAGGGGTAGTCATCAATTTTTTATGTGTACCTTTGAATCTTTTTAATCTTGATTAATCAAACCCCGAGCCTTGTCCTCAAGAATGAGTTCTTGCTTTTCTCTGTGTCCTCTTTCACTAAGGGACAGTGCTTTCTTTCAAATTGCCTCATAGTACTAAGACAATACACTATCATGACGGAAGGTTATAGAGGATAAGCTTTATGATCAACTTTTAATCCTTCTAATAATTTGATCATAGCTTCAACATGCAACACTTCATTATGATAATGTCATGATAAGTAGATGTATATCAGTATAATCACACCTGCGTGGGTCGTATCATTCTCCTCAATGTGTTGATCTTGAGATCCTTCCTGGATCTATGGTAAGAGATCCTTTCTCCTGCAAATACTCTTTTAGGGTTTTATCCATTAAACATATGTAAGTACATACTCTGATAGTATTTGCGTGTAGTGGCTCCATCTCGTAGCAACGATAATCATTGCCAACTCTTGGGAAAACTTCAAGGGTGATTGCAACTGATATTGCAACTGCAGTTGATACTATAACTGCAATTGATATTTCAACTGGTTCTGAGACTGCAATCGCAACTTAGGGTTTTATGAGGAAACCCTAATTTTTCAAACTTTAAATTTTGAAATTCAGATCCAGGGAATAGATGTACTGAAATGGTGAGTTAGTTGGTGCAAATGAATTTCAAAATCCAACTTTTACCCCCTCAAACTTGATTTGCGAATTTCTAGACTAGTGCTTTCCGTACTTCCTCGTACTGGTTTTCTAGTACTTTTGTGAAACTGGGGTTTCAATTTCTGGAAGATCTAGCCACTAAAAGGTGCTACCGATAGTGCTAAATTAATCCTTAGGGTGCAACTTTCTGGATAGTTTTAGGGTTGAAAAGACTCACTTTTGAAAAAAACCCTAATTTGCGGGTACAACAATAGTGACGTTTTTCTCTCATGTAAATATATGCTTCTTCAAATTGGCTCGAGCATACCATGTTAATGTTTGCCATTATTATAGATGTTTGCATTTCATTAGATAACAATAACATAATCCAAGATCACCGGAATACACAATCACAAGAGACAATATTTATCCTCGAAACCTCATGTGGAAGAAAACCTAACAAAACTTCCTCATTATAGATAGCCAATATGCTAAGAGATTCTATGCTAAACAGAAAGTCCTTCCAGATATGCCACTTTCTCTCTCGCTCTGGTGAATGACAACTTGTCTCTAACTCGAGCAAGTGAGTTATGTTCAAATGAGGTGCTAGCCTCCTTTATTTTGTACATGTTCCGCATGTGAAGTGTCTCTTCATCGGCAGTATTTAATTTCAACTGCGGGTAAACCCACTCTTATTATATTGGTTCTTTATTAACTCAGCTCTTTTCCACTTATTCTCGCCTATTACATTGTCTTTGACCAATCCAAAGGGATTTTGGTCCTATTTATTAATATCCCATATGATCAATCCACAATGGGATTGATCTCATATGATCAAAATATCAATAATAATAAGAATACTCTTTGGTGCCATTATTTCAACAAAGTACTATCAATTAGAGCTAAAGTGTGTTTAACTGCCTTCATAAAGTACAATTTTGAGGCTTAATTACAACTGCCACAACTTTTTACTGCTGTGCTGTCATCTCGAGCAGCTTATTTGAAGTTCATTTGCTAGCTATCTCCAGAATCAGGAGGCTTAAGATATCTCCAGAATTTGCTTAAGGCAAAGTAATATCAATCAAAGTTAAATTGTGCATTTAATTGCCTCTACGAAGTGCATTTCTAAAGATATATTTCAGCTGTCATACTTTTCCTTTTTACTGCTGTTACAGTCATCCTTGGCAGCCTGTTAAGGTTTATTTGTTGGTTGATACATCTCTAGAACTTGCATGTGGCAAATTATTATTATCTTGAAGTTTTAGATATCTTGTTATCATGTCCAAACAAGTGCATTTTCTAGAATACATTGCAGCTTTTATTACTGTATTAAATGTTGTTATACATTTGTTTGTTGCATACACTTGTTTATTAGCAATTTTCATTGCAAGTCTATGGTCTTGTTTAAGCATTATCATTTGTTGCTTGCCTTAACGTTTGTTGTTGTCTTGGTTAAGGGCAGGTACATTGCTTTTATTTCTTTGCTTCACCCTTCAAGACATAAACGGATTTGAGTGACCTAGAGGGGTGGTTTGCCTTACACTTTTCCCTTCACCAACCCACTAGGTCTTGGGACGCCTCCCTTGGAGTGGACTTATTCTCCTCTTAGATAGAAATAGGTATCCTATTGGGGTGACAAAGATAGGACTACCTATGTGTTACATCAATCTAAGCCTAAAGGCAAGTAGGCCTGATTGGGCAAGAATAGATTGTGCGATACAGGGTTCTAACCCAAGAAAGAATACTTTAACAAATTTTGGACAAAAAAATCACCTTGTGAGAGGAAGAATTTATGTTTCAAATAGATCTAGATAGATGGATATGGATATTGACATCTTGCCAGAAACTGCATTTGGAAATTGGTGAGTGTCCAATGGATTTTCAGCCCCCTCTACTCTACCAACTGAGCTATCCTGTCTCTTCCCTGTGGATCATCCTGGTACAGGGTTTTCATTTGTGTCAACTAAAAATAAGGAAAAAAGGAATTTTCCAGTTTTGAGAATGATCTTTATTATTTTCAATTTGGAAGTCACTAATATGAGAAAAAAATGGATTGCGACTGAATAATTTCCAAATGATTTCATCTATGTGGATCATATATCACATAATGAAGGTTCGTCCAATCGAAACCCAATGATGAGAGATCCTGTCGAATGCGAGATGACTGCCAATGAGGCTAACGATCATCAAGGCACTCGACTTCTAGAATAATCCTCAAATAATGTGTCAGAGTCTATTGTGTTTCACCAAGCAAGCAGACGCTCCAGTATAAAATAACAAATTTATCATGAAACATTAATAACATAAAAATAAATCGCTAAAAATTCACTTCATCCAAAAAACCATGAGATAAAACCCTAATTGTAGAAATTCCCATCCAAAATCAACAAAAACTATCCACAAGTGACCTTCCAAGCATAGCACATGAGAGAAAGATAGCCAATGACCCTTAGAGAGCGAAAATTTCAGAAGTACTCTCACAAATGGTGAGAAGTTATGATGATTGTTATCCCCACTTTAGGATAACTAGGAGATTATGTCTCCAGTCCCACAGGTCCTAGACATGGAGTACCGAGCCAGCTTATTGAGCACACTCGAGGGCCCATCTCTTCCTCGACCAGCTACTGACTTTGTTAGCAACACCATATCCATCACCTTCAAGCTATCCCTCGGGGATCAGAGATGTTTCTTGTTCCATGAGGTAATTGTTCCAGGTGTCATGGTATGTGTCAGTTTGATCCTCAAACCTTTGAATATGTGCATTTAATTCCCTTTTGTTTCTAACAAATGCTTGGATGTTATACTTGTCCACTTGACCATGTCTTGGGAATGACTTAGATGCCCTAGTAAGCTTGTGCCCATAGGGTTTTGAGAGTTTTCGCCACCTGGGGGTTTCTAAAAGTCATCGCCCCATTTTGTCATCATATTACCATTTTCCATCTTGCTTCCTCGCTCTCATCCATCCCATTACATTGTCCGAGCATTGGTTGGCTAATCATTTAAGGGTTGCACCTTGCCTTGTGGGATGAAGGCCAGCGCCCTCTGGCAGAAGAACTGAAAAAGATAAAAGCCCAAAAAATAAAACCTCAAGATGTTTTGCCCGTAGGATCCCCTAGAAAGCAATAAAGAGCTTCTCACAAGAAACAAGAGGGACCCATCAAAAAATAATAATAAAAACAAGACCTAGTCAGAGATGGGGTCTCATCACGAGCCAACCTATTAGTCCATGGGTGCCCAGTAAGTATTTATCATTCATTAACAACCGTTACTACTGTGGTAGTGGCCTTGGTTGCATAATAAGAGAAAGGGGTCCATCAGCCCGCTTCTCATTTCGGGTGGAAAGTACTTGTGGGTAACACGCCACCACTGGTCACCATGCCAGTGGTGACAAGAATCCCCTGATTAGCTTCTTTGAAGAAAAAAGAACAAAGAATAAAGAACAAAATGTATGAAATGGGCTTGGAAACATTTGCACTCGACAAAAATTTCTTTGCCTTCTACAAAGGCACCCATGTAAGCCCCCCAGATTTCTCGCTTCATCAGCACTCTTCGTGGACATCCTCAAGCCCAATCTCACCCATTTACATGACTTAGAATTGATCTTTTCTGGAAACATCCCTTTTCCAAGTGGACACTAGCCCAATAGGACACCCTATCACCTCCTCCGAACTTGTATTGCAGATTTGTATAACGTCTTTGAGCACTTGACTGGGGTAAAAGGGGTTTTATGCACATGTTTAATAATATTGATGATGAGGTGTGATTGACATTGCTATGATCCCTGTGACTTATGAGCCCATGGAGGGCGTAGCTGTTGATGTGCAGGATCATGCTCGACGGATAGGTACCACATTGGACAGGTATACATGGGGAGATGATTAGTTTGGATCTCCATGGGGTTGAAGAGCCCACCAGATGGATGTTGAGACCCCAGCAAGGGGCAGAGACCGGACAAAGAGGTTTGCACCGGAGAAGAGGAGGACGTTCCACAGAGGCACCCTAGCAGACCTTTGCCTAGGGGGTTGTGCCCTCTTCATTGGAACGTTGGCCTTGGAAGGCCTAGGACGTCACCCAGGAGGTTCATGACGTCATCCTTGCTTCATGGATGTTTTGGCAGACAGACAGGGCAGTTTGGCACATGTGGCAGGTTGGAGAGGCCCAAGGAGGGCTAACGTTTTGCTCCAGGAGGCTGCATTTGCTCCAGAAAGGGCTAACGTCACCCTAGAAGGGGCATGACATCTTGTTTTTGCTTGATTAGGGTTTCATTTATGACATTTAATGTAAAACAATATTATTTTGGTATTTTGGCCTTGTCGACCTTTTGATGACCTAATTTGTAATTTAGGTCATTGGTATGCTATATATTGAGGGTTTTTACCTTCATATTTTCATCATCTTTCACTCACTCTTGGTGAGGTCTGAAATTTGCACCCTCCTTTAGGGTTTTGGCTGAAATTTTGATGCGCACTTGTTGAAGGAGGCTTTTGCTTGGCTAATTTTCTTGGTGGAAGGTTTACAACTAGGGTTTGGCTATATGAATGTTTGATGGATGTAAGTGAATTTTTGCAAATCCTTCTATATTGAATGGTTATGGTATATTTTACTTGCATTTTGTTATTATAATTTGCTAGATTAAACCCTAGGGGACAAGCACATTTTGGTGTCCTTGTTTCATGTCTCTACTAAGTTATGCTAGGAGCCATTTATTTTGTTGAAGATTGATGATAGAGCTTTTCCATAGCAACACTCTACCTTTTACTCTACAAGCTAGCCGTTTTTATCTTGTTATTGAGCTAAAGGAGGAAAACGTACTAAGGCGTAGGGTTTCTACACCTTAGTGAGCCGTTTTCCTCTAAGGTTTGATTGATGAAGCCTTGCCTTAGCAACACTTCATCATTAAACTCTCTTGTCTTTAGCCCTACCACTATCATTTCGACCCTTCAACTTTTGCAGCCTTGTTGACTCCATTTACCCTAATAGCGCACTGATCTAGACCTTATACGTTTGAGTACCTTGATCATACACACATCTAATACTTTGAACAACTACTAATTCTTCTAACCCTAGCTTAGACTAATATTTACTAACCCTATTGTTGCCGTCATCTATTTGTGCTATAAACATATCCATGCAACATTTATTGTGTCTTCAAAGCAATTGAAAGATTGGCTAAGGCGTTTCTTCTCGTATTGTTACATTGATGATAAATTGCCATTGCATATTGTGAAGCTTCTTTAGCATTTATTGTGAAGTGATGTATTGTAATCATTGCTAGTTTATATCATTGATTTGCTTCACTTATATTATTGGTCAATTGCTATATATCCGAAAGTCTTTGATTATATGAAGTGCTAACCAGCAAGTGATCTTGCACATGTATAGTTACTCTTGTTGCTTTGTCTTGGGCAGGTACACTTCTGGTTACTTTTATCTTTATTGGCTATTAAGCCAGACTTTTTGATCGGTGGTGACTTGTGAGGGGGATAACTTTACTCAGCCTTTTAAGCCTTTTCCTTCTCAAAACCCCAGGTCACCGGGGATGTCTCCCCTGGGCCTACCACCCTAAACAAAAAGAGCTATCCTATTGAGGTGACAGTGGTAGGATAGTCTCAGTTTCACTAGTTTTCCCTTCTTCCACCCGTCTTTTGCTACAACTACAAACTGTGCGATAACAATGATAAAATGAAATGTGATGGTAGCCTTCTTATATGAGGCCACCCTAATAGATTTTTCCACATAATTTGTCAACTACAAAATAGAAATGGGGCCGACCCCTTAATTTGCCTCTTAACATAATGCCAATATACAATAATATATCATAAAACCCTAAAAAGGGTGACGTCATGCTCTAAAAGGGTGACATCATGCTAGGAAAGGGTGACGTCATGCCTCCAAAAGTAAATGTTGGGCCTCCAAAGGCCAAGTGGCATGCTCCAAGGGTGAATGAGTGTGAAGTGATGTGTCTCCTCACCCCAAGCCACACCAATCATCTCCAGAACCAAACCATCCACCAAACCCTAGCCAAGAAGTTGACGTTAAAGGCTAGAGGGTGACGTCGAGGGCCTCCAAAGGCCACGTCCAAGGCTGAGAGGGCTGCAATCACATCTCCAAGTGATGTCAAAACACCTGCTTTTGCAACGTCATCTACCCTCTGTGCACAAAACCCTAGGGTGCTCTGCCCATCTCGTGGGGTTCCAATCCATGTGTGTGGCATAATGACCAGGACCGCTCAAACCAAGCCCATTTGTCCATTATCCAAGGTTCTGAGAATGTGAGAGACATTTCCTGAGGGTGGTGAGTCATTGGATGACCCACTACTCTTGATCACACGTGCCAAAGTCCTGTAATAAAGGCACAACGTCCTGGGTACAAGCTCATGATGTCCCTCAAAGAACCATGTCAGGGCCATCCAAAACAAGCCAAACTATAAAACATGGTTAGTCAAAGTTCATAAGAAACATTAGTCCTTAAAACATACAAAGTAAGCTACAACTTAGGATATAAGCCATGTAAGATAATTCACCTCAGTATCCCCTTCAAGCATCACACCAGCCCAGGACCCCATGTGCGTGACAAAGTTTAAGTATGGGAGGGTCTTCATCCAACCCTATTAGGTGTGCCACCTAGGCAGGAAATAAAATAACGCAGGTAGAGGGATAGGTCTTGAGAGTGACAAGGGAAAGTAAAAACCCACCAAGAGTAAGTGTGAAAATGATATGGTTTAGGGCTTACTTCATGGCTTATGGTGTTAACCCATCTCTATGAGCGCCTTTGTGGAGGGTGCGCTTGCTCTTCAGTTACCCCATATTTGCGTGCCACCTTTTTCCAAACCCCTTTTTGCTTTTTTCTAGTCCATGCTTTCATTTATATTTGCAAATTTGCAGGTTCCCTTTTGTACAGGGTTTCAAGCTATAGCATTACGTTTTTGGGATCGAGGCGAGCACTGAAAGAGTAGAGCTCAAGTTGGATCGGATTTTGGTGGTCCTACCTTGCTATGTTCTTTCTTTTCTAGCATCGTTTTCTTATTCTTTTATAGCAGCTATGAAACAACCTTTGGGCCTTCAGCCCCTCTTCTCATGAGAGAATGGACCATAGCTAAAGTTTAGGATATGTGAAAGGATTTAAGATGGAAGGTGTTAAGTATGGTCGACAGTGGAATGTTACCCTTGGGAGCCCCCCCTAGTATTACCCCTTTTCTCTGGGTGGTGACATCACAGGACTGGGAATATAAGCTGACCATTAAGGTGAAACAAGGCAACTGACACAATTTCCCAAACCAGTGATCCATTATCCAACTTCAACCAAAGATCCTCATCCATGCTCGACAAATTAAGCACAACACTTTGCATAAAAGAAGGACTAACATACCTCATGGTGACAATAGCTTACCATCTCCCATACTCTGGGTTGCTTGAATGTGATGAGCCTTGGCTGATCTGCGCTGGGAGGCAAATAAGGGGGGCTGCTGGGCTGCCATCTGTGGACATGCTGATTATCATCATCATGGTGTAGATCATGTTCTCCATTGCGGGCCTTGAGACATGATCTCCTCTAGTTACCCCTAGGTATGGGGGGTAACAATGCAAATCTTGTGTAACAACTAGAAGCACTTGTCACTATAACCTAGGCAAGTACTTCCCTCATTTTAGTGAAGGAAAGAGGTCCAACATAAGGGAGGCTTCCCTAGTGACCTCAAGGGATGCTATAGCAAGCCTATAACCCCCTATCTTAGTCACTCAATAGGTTAGGCTAGGTCTAGGAAAGGTGAAAGGAAGAATTGGTTTGAACAAGGTAATTGGTTAACTTGTGCAAGACAAGAAACATTCCAATGCATATAATAGTCAATTTCGAGTTATATTGCTTATCAATCACCTTTAGACACTAGATAACAAGTAAAACCAATGGTTGTTGTAAAATTGCAGCAGTAAGCTAGTCTATATCAGCAATAAGTAATTTGCAACAACATTAAGAAAATTGGCCCAAAAAAATAACAATTGTATCTTAGAATTTAGCCTTCAACAAGTAGAATAATATCTAATTGCTAAACAATAATTCTGAGCAAGTTTTACCACAATATCAAGTAAATATTCAACAATTTATACAAGCCCTAATGGCTGTAACATTCATTTATGGCAGCAACAAGTTTATCAATGATATTTCAAGGTGTTGGAGTATAATTGACTTGCCAATGATGTCATAAATTCAAATTAAGAGAGTTTTGAGAGAGAGAATGTTTAACTGAAACTAGGGTTTCAACCATCACTTGCAATCACAAAACTAATGTTGTTTCTCTTTCCTTGGGCCAATGGAGTCAAGACAAACACCATGAAAATTGCTAGAGGCGAGAGAGAGGTGAAGATCAAACTATACCATTATAAACCTTAGGTGTCGTTTTCTTCTCTAGCTCCTGACAACGAGGTTTTAATTGAACTAGGTCAAACCTAGGGGGGTAAACCATCTTAATCCCTAAGACTTAAAGTAGCTAAGACAAAACCCTAGGGTATAAACAATCTTAAACCCTAGAACTCGTCTTAAATGCTTCTACAATTAATGATAAATGAAAGTAGGGAGGGGGATAAACAAAAATAATCCCTCCTAGGGTTTCAAGCATACAAGGTAACATGCAACAATTAACCATCTAAAAGGGCATCCGCCAAAATACACCACACACAATCATAAAACTTGAAGAAGAACAGTTACTAGGCCAAGCGCTATGCATGAGGAAACCCTAACTCAACATACATCCATCAACAAGAGAGAAAGCATCTAATAAAATCTTCCTTCAAAAGGTGCACACAAGTACTCCTAGCAAAAAAAGGGAGAGAAGAGACACGTAGTGGTGTTTCTCACAAGTGTGAGAGTGATGATTGAATGATTTGAGCAGTCCCTCTACTTATATGAGGTAACCAAGCACTATTTGTCCACAATAATGAGTAAGATGACAATAATCCATGATACAAGGTGGGGCCGACCCCTCAAAAAGTCTCTAGAGTGATAATACATGCAAATACATCATAATAATGCCACACATGTGGTGACATCAAGCTTCCAAAGAGTGAATCTAGCCTCCCAAGGCCATGTGTCATCATCAAATGGTGCAAGCAAGGTGGAAGATCCTCATCAAGTGCCTTGTCATCTCAAAGTCATCAAATGGTGTCTAATGACAAACAAACCTCATCATCATCAACAAGCCCTAGCACATGACACCATCATCAAAGCCCAACATCCAGGGTGAGGAAGGAAAGCGTCCAAGTGGAATGATCATGCATCACCTCTCTGAGTGGTGTCCAAGCATAATCAGGTACAATATCCTCCATCGAGTGTTGAATAAAGTATGGGTGCATTATCCAAGGTGTGGGCTTTCTGCCCATCTGCTCGCCATCATGGCCATATCTGCAAAATGAAAGCCCATCCATCCATCGTCCAAGGTCTAGAAGATGTGAGAGCCTGTATTTGAGTGTGTTAAGCAATCTGTGACTCAATGCTCTGCGTCACAGATGCCATAACCTGCAATAGGTGCACAATGTCCTCGATGAAAGCATGGGACGTCCTTCAAAGGACCATGTCAGGTGCATCCAAATCAATCAAAGTTATGGAATCAAGCAAGACCAATGTTCACAAGGTACAAGATTCCTTGGATTATATAAAGTAAGTCGTTACTTAACATAGAAACCACATCAACAATTCACATTAAGTATCTGTTAGGAACCAAATACTTTAAATATTAGAATAAACTAGAAGTACACACCATGTACACCAATGTGAGTGTGGAGCACAACTCCAATATAGATAAGAGAGACAAGTTACACAACAACTCCTTAAAGAATAGGAGAACCACCTCCAAATATCCAAATACATTCATATATCACAATTCCCCTCTCCTCAATAATGAATACATGATATCTATATATACCTATTCACACACTACACATGAGGCCTTTTTACTATTAGGCCGACCCTATTACATATATATTTACACATTACATGTACATTTAGCCCCATATATGCCCCTCTTGGGTCATAACAGTATCCCCTTCAAACTTCACATTAGCTCAAGACTTTATGCAATTTGGCAAATTTAGGTATGGGAAGACCATCAAAAGACCCTATTATGTGCGCCAACCAGTGCAGGAAAGAAAAGACCCAAGTAGAGATATACGTCCCAAGAGATGTAGGAAAGAAAAGAAACCCTTCAAGAGTAAGTGTGATAGTGAAACGTGTTGGGCTTACTTCATGGCTTATTGAATCATTTGGTCCATTTCTATGAGCGCCTTTGTAGCGGGAGTGCTTGTTGCCTGAGGTACCCTTTCCTCGATACTTTTTGCATTCCAAACCCCTTATCTTGCCTTTTGATACTCATTTATTACTTTGGAAATCCCATTTACAGGTTTAAAGCCTTATTCTTTCATTTTTACTAGGATAAAGTCCTGTTATAGATGTGCATTCAGTGCATCAGGACAAGGGGCGATTACCATTAGAGGGGGTAGAGCTCAAGTTGGCCTTTGGCTTTTATAGTTGGCCATTATCATTTTTTATAGCAGCTACATCAACCTTGATATTCTAGCCCTTCTTCTCATGAGAGAATGAACCATGACCCATTATTGAAGTTTAGTACACTACAACAGGCTCTAGGATGGTAAGTGTTAAGTATGGGGGGAAATGGAACGCTACCCTTGTTAGAGCCCCCCAGTAATACTCGTATTCCTTGGGGGTGACAACACAGGACTAGAATACAAATGATGGCCACCAAGGTGAAACAAAGAAATAATTATAACTTCTTGAGCTTATGATTTATTATCCAACTTCAACCAATGATCCTCGTGTGCCTAATATATTAAGTATGACACTTCTGAAAGAAGGGCTAATGTACCTCATGATCACGCTGGACCATCTCCCAAGGACTACGCTGATTGGATGTGACGAGCTTTATTGATCAAGAGTTAGAGAGGCATCCGAGAGGGGCTGTTGGGCTTCCATGAGTGGACATGTTGATCATCATCATCGTTGGGATCACTATCTTTATTGTGGGCCATGAAACATGATCTCCTTTGGTTACCCCTAGGCATGGGGGGGTAACATGGCCTTCCCCTCTGGTTTAGTGCTAAATGATAAAGCATGCCACTCATCTGAAAGGAACTTTCTCTTCACCTCCTACATACAAGTTACGAGAGCTTGAAGAGATATGAATCTAGTGTCAAAATGTGTGATTCCAGGACGAACCAACATCCTTTTATTTGTGAATTTTCTCATCAAGCTAAAAGGGAGCCCATATCCTCTAGAAAAATAAAATCGATGTAATGTGCAGTAGGAGTCCAAAACAAGGCTAGATACCTCAACATAGGCAACCTGCCAGCAACGACATAATTAGTAGCGCTATCCGTTATGACTTGGACGACATTCTGTGGACCTATCTCTTGAATGAACCCATCCAACAACTCACATAATAATGTCACATCTTTAATATGTGCAGATGCATAAACATCGTCCCCTAGGACAATTAACCAATAAATTAAGAAGGGTCTTTCCCTTTTGATCAGTCCAACCATTTGACATCACGATGCATCCAATGCCTTCCGATGATTCCTTGAGCTCCTCCAATCTACGAGTGCAATGGGCCTTTTCATTTTGAAGAATAGGCCCTCTCAACTTGTCATAGATAGGGGTCTCATACCCTGGGCCAACAATAGCAACAACATGAAACATAAATTGGTAGAAGGGTTTGTTCTTGGCAATGCTGAAAGGAATGTCACTCCATAAAAACAACTACCCACAAGATTGTTAGCTTCTTGCTTCTCCGTTATTTGAACCACTGACCTAATAGAAGGTTGTATGCCACCTGTGGTTCTAGGAACAAAAAAAGATGAGGTCATTGAGGGCACTGTGGAAGGTGAGGTTGAGGAAAAGCTGTCACTTCTCGCCCTCTTGGATCTTGCAACTCCTCTTGCTGCAAGCTCAATTCTCATAGCTTCCCTGTCATCTCTCTTTTTACCCATATCTTGAAGTGATTTATTGGCAATATGAATGATTTCTGGGGTTGCAGCTGAACAAATTTCCACTTCATGCCCGAACATTTGTGCAAGGTGGTATTTCAATTGGTTGATTCCCCTCATCATTTCCTTCCCACACGACTTGCAATTCAACTTTTGTCGATAATGCCCATCAGCGGGATCACCATATTCCCACATAGGGTTCAAAGCATTCAGGATTTTCAGATATCAATGATTAAAATTAGGGGAAAAAATGAAAATCAAGATTTAAGAATCAAAATACAAGAATGTTGCAAAAAAAGACATAGATCTAGATTCTAAATAAATGGTAGATCTCTCAGAGTCCACTAAAAATCTGCAAGAAGAGGGAAAATTGATGGGTATTGCAAAACCTATCAAAAATCTAAAAAAAACATGAAATTGTTACACATAGTTGTAAATACAGAAACAGTTGATGGGAATCAATCCTCACTCCGCAATAAATTGTTGATGGCAAGTGAAAACAATCTTTTTGGTCCTTATCTCAAAGAAAAATGGTGGACACCTCCTTTGCTCTCAAACCCCTTTATTGTGTTTAAAAAATGAAATAAAAAAAAGTAAAAAATCGGGTTATAAAACAAAATTTCTGTAGGGTTGGCGTGTTGATATTTTGTAGCTTCAGGAGGTATTCCCACCAGTGGCAATGGTGTCGGGCATGTGGGAATCTTCATTGGCACCAGATTACACTTTCATTTTGGTGAAAACGCCCTTGGGATGAAGCTAGGGCTTCATGGGCTTGATGATGGGCTTTGTGGGCTTGTGTTGAAGCTTCACACCACCAAAGAGGAATTAAATATTCTAATTTAATGTTGAGTTTAGTCAAGGGCTCCTTAGAGTAAGCTAAGGGCTTCTAAAATCACATTAGACCTCCTATAAAAGGAGAGGAGAGATTATGACAATCTCATTGTGACATAGTGGAGTTGGCATAAGTGAGTCTGCACTTGTGCCAAGGAGTTTGGTGATTTCAGCAAGGGAATTTTTGCAACTTTGGCAAATCTGGCCT